>JASGAT010368248.1:0-16299 GCA_030220025.1 Chelon auratus | reverse complement strand
AGAAATGAAAAAAGAATGGGACCCAAGATACAGCCTTGAGGTACTCCACAGCTAAGAGAGGATGCATTTGAAGGGTACTGGCCTAAGTGGACGGAGAAGCTCCCATCTGATAAATAAGACTGGAACCATTTAAGGGCTGTACCTTTAATGTCTCCACTCAAGTCAAGATGTGACATAAGGGTGTTGTGGTCTAACGGGTCAAAGGCAGCAGTTTGGTCCAAGAGAACCAGGACAGTTAAATGCCGGTCATTTAAAAATTCAGCCTCTGTGCTATGGCATAATTTAAAACCAGACTGAAACTTCTCAGAAATATATTACAAATCAAGGTGTGACTGCAGTTGTTCAGAATGTACCCTTTGCTATAACTTTTGATAGAAAAGGGAGCTTGGAAAACAAGCGAATGCTGTGTTCATTGTTTTTCAGCAATCAGCCACGTGAGATTAAAAAAAGGCTGCACACACTCTCAGAAGTCTTTTCAGTTGTTTCATAAAGATTTTTCCTGCTTTTTCTGCAGTAAGCTGTTTTAACATAATTACTGTATTAGAACTGACCGGCCTTGAGAAATGTACTTAGTATCATGTTTGGATATGAATTGAATATGTAAGCCTGGACTTCAGTGGGAAATGATGGGTATTTTTCATAGTGTTCACAACAACTGAATAAGATCTCAGGTAATAGAATAATTCAAGGTTGCTGAGGATTCTCTGTGACCTAGCACCATCACCAAAATATGGAGAATGGAGCATCCGTTGCAGTTGATATTGAACATAACCAGTACAAGTTTCTAGCAACTTTGTGATTAATCAAATTATGCAGAACCACATGAAATGAAGGAAACCTGTTCTGGCGTAGGTTGCCCTCTCTTCTCTGAAGACAGACCTTATGTATGGATAAAAAATGCATGATAAGGGAACCTCTTTGAAGTCACAAGTCTCTCCATGAGGTTCCTTGGGGCTCCAGGATGAGAATATCTTACTGTCCAACTGAGTTGTTTCACAGATAGAGTTTCACTTCCTGCTCGATCCCAGGGGGATGTCTAATTTGTTTGGATTAGCCCTCAGAAATGCAGCGCTTATTAGCGGCGCAGGGGATAGCAGGATTGCAGAAGGGGGAAGGAATAGCAGAGAGGACATTGCTGTGCAGATGTGGCAAACACTATGCAGGAGGAGAACACTCTGGGGATTTTCTTAAAGATAAATTAACACATGGCTTGGTATTGTTTAAGAATTACTGTATCACCATCAAATGATCATGAGAGCTTTGTTCAGATGTTTTTCCACAAAGTCATTCTATGCAGGCTTTTAGTTTGTAGGGTGTTTATGCGTCAACATGAATTATACTGAGAAAGTGGGTACTCATACTAACGAACGCTTGATTTCCCCCCGTTGGTCCAGATCAGTTTCAAAGAAAATGCAGGAAGCCACCCACAGCTGGAAAAATGTAAATAAGTGCCAGGTGGTGAAGCAATTAAGCAATTTCTGTTACAGAAACGTACTGATCTGGAACTGAACTTGTTGCCGTTTCAGGTTTGTTTCCACTGTCTGCTTTGGAGACAAGCACAATTTTGACATCCTTCTGGAGTTGGCACTAAATCAAAATCCAGGTACTTCTAGGAGGGAGTTGGTGCTTTCAAACGCTGCCTACTGCATTTGTCAAACAGATATGTCAATGGCACTATTCATACTCAACACATGCAGTGCTGACTGCAGTATTGCATTCTACCAAACCTAGCTCTCTGCTGTGTGGCCGGTTTGTTCAGATTTCTGATTAACTGTTGGATTGGTGACCTCTAACAGTGGGCTGGTTTAGAATAATTCAAGGTGATTATAACAAATTACAAATATGAAGTGCACTTTGCAGTAAGCACACATTATAGTGTACAATTGGGCTTAAACTCAACTTAGCACTGCTCACTAATATAGCAGTATATTGGTCCAGCTATACTAGTCTCTCATGTTAGCCAACATACGCCAATCAAGCATAACATTATGACCATCAAGAAGTGTCATTGCTATGGGGTGGAGGTGCCTGGTCTGGTCTAGGTGGGTGCTACATGTCTAAGTAACATCCACACCAATGAATGCCGGGTCCAAACGTTTCCCAGCAGAACATGTCAGTTATTTACCTCTCATGTCGGTGGTTTTAACATTGTGACTGATCAGTGTTTTGTCCACAATCATTCGGAATTGGTGGATTTGACAGTGTTTAACTCCTTTTGACTTAGTAGTCGAATAAAGATGCATTCAAAGCCTTATGGACAGTGGAATACTGTGCATTATACAGTATACTATAGCTTATATTTTCAGTCTTTTGCAAAGGTTTTTGTTGGTAATTGAAAATCAGCAAGGTAAACCTTCATTAATACACAGGATTAGATGTTACAATCCCTTGTGCCAAAATCCCAGGCAAAACACATTTAGAGGCCCTGTCCACCTGAGAAACCCTAACAAACCTACAGTCATGTGATATGACGCTTAACCTACAATCTAAATTAACTAAGTAAATGCTGCTGGCTTGTATGGCCTGCTGGTAATTGAAAATCAGCAAGGTAAATAGTAAATCAGGGTCCACCTAATGTAATTACACCTACAGTACTATTGAAGCTTGTACATACCAACTAATTCTTGGGTTTTTGCTTATTTACTGCAGTGCACATCACCATTATGAAATTACACTTATGGATTTAAATAGTGAACAAAACAATGGACACAAAGCTAAATACAGTGGGGTATATTTCATATATTAAACTCTTCAGAGCGGTCACTGTTTGTGTCGGTGACGATGAAAGAGCCTTGAATGAAAAGGTGTCCAGATGTCTGACTGCAACTTCATAGGCTGTAATCAATACACATTTATTTAAGCGCAGTTCTTCTGCTGAGCTCCATTCATAGCTGACGGTGGTAAATGTTGGCACACTGTCCATTAACCTGAAGTCTTCGAGTTCAGCTCATTCCCCCGTTTTCATCATTCCGTCAACGCTGCAGTTATTACCTCCTTCTCCGGGAACAGCAGAGACAATGAAGTGAAGTGTCTAAAAAGTTATGAGCTGACGATCGAGTAAAAGAAAGGAGCTCTTACATGAAACTCTCCCAGCTCCTATTCTTCCTCACTGACATTACACCTTGCCAGCGATGCAGCGGCGGCTTTCTAATAGCTCTCATAGACTCGTAAAGTCCTCTGTGAGATCCTCAGAGGTTTGGCTTTTCTGGGTTACTGATTTCATCCTTTCATATTACCCTTTTCATATGTCTTTCTATTCCCCTTAGCCCACGAGCCCCAAATTCGGGAAGGCAGATTCCTACGAAAAGCTGGAGAAACTGGGAGAGGGTTCATATGCTACAGTCTACAAAGGAAAGAGCAAGTAAGTATTCCTGCCTAATCCAGCCACTCTCCTTTATAGTTGATAAGAGCCACTCAAGCAAGCAGTGGATATTACATTTAATTATAAAGGAGCAGTTCTGTAACCGAATGAATTAATTAAATGGAAAAGTAATAGGGGTTCCGGAGCATAGTTTTTATGTAAATAATTTTTCTCTTGTCTGTCACACATGCAGTATACAATGTAGTTCCCATTTTTTTAATCACTGTGCAATGAATGTTTTTATTTTTTGTATTTTTTTTATTCACTGCTTCAATAGTTATCTATCATGTTTTATGGTTTGCTGCCCTTCTCCCAGGTTTTGTTAATTAAATTCCAGAAAATGAAAAGTTCACCATTGTGAGCGTACAAAACTCAACAGACTCTAATCTTCCCAGTAATGATGTTGTTTGCCGTCGCTCTGCACTTACAGCAGCTTTGATTGGTGAGCTCTGTTCGGTTGTAATCCTGCGGCCTCGTACCCGGGTCTCACTCCACTGCAGCTGAATTACATCTCATTGACTGTCCTTCCTGTTCTATGGCTTCAATGATGTTATTATTTTGTTTTAATATTATTCACAAAGAAATCCACAAGATTGTTTCATTATTGTCCTTGGCGTCATTTCCAGGGTGAATGGGAAACTGGTGGCTCTTAAGGTGATTCGTCTGCAGGAGGAGGAGGGGACGCCCTTCACGGCCATTAGGGAAGGTAAGATGTTTATGGATGAAAAGAATTTCAAGCACAGATGTTAGTATTCATTTCCATTTTGGATCGGCTACTAGGACCCTGTGTCAAATCACAAAGAAGTAGACAGTTTTACAATTTGATGCATTGCCTTTTGGTTTCAACATCAAAAGTGAAGGATTAGCACGGAGAGGATTAGGAAGTTGCATGCTGCTAACGACAAAAATGCACTGGCTCTGAGGGTAGGTTTATATACATGTATATTCTCTGTTTTTGCAGTGCAGTCTTCTAGTTTCACATTTGTGTTGCCTATTGAAGTACTAGCCTTCTAATCTTGTGAGTCACAAATACTGTAGACCAGATCCTGAGTCCTTAACGATGGTCCATTGTGTTTTGGTTCCCAACTTGGCAATCAGACACAGTAGATGTGATATTCTTCTTCCATTCATATACTCATATCATTCATGACCATTCAAACATCACAAACAACTCCTGAAATGGGATAAATGTTGCAAACAGGGACTAACTGAACTTTAATTTTGTTTTTATCATGCATTATCGCCACAGTAACATTTATAAATGGTCTAATCTTCTGTCACATCTCAAGATCTGGGATATATTAGATGGAAAGTGAGAACAATTAACATCAATGTGTTCACTGTGGGAGAAATGGCCAGATGGGAAGATGTAAGTGACTTTGACAAGAGCAAAATCCCAGTGGCCAGGCAACACGGTCAGAGTTCTCAAAAAGTATTAAGCCAGGAACCAGCACCAGTGGTTTACAGCGGTTCCAACTCACAACTTAAATGCCTCAAAGGATTTCCTGCTAATATCTTGGTGCCAGATGGATGTCCCAATTGGAATTGGGGCCGATCCAGGCATTTTTTAAAATGATTTATTTTAGGTCTGCCATAAACCAAAACCACATCCTAGTGGCGTCAAAGCATCTTCTTCTTCTTCTGTTTTCGTGGCAGTTGGCTGGTGTTAAAACTGCCGAAAATTGAAGAAGAAGAGGAACTAGTCATGTGACTAAACATGTCTGCTATGTAGAAGCACTTTATTCTGGAAAATGATAGAAAATTGTAAATTTTCAGATAGAAAATTGTAAATTATGCAACGTGAATGTTTGGTAGTAGGTGATCGTTATTCAGTACTACCAACTTTAGTCCAGAATAGATACGAAAATAAAAGCCTCTATGAATGTCCAGAGCCTGTCTGGGCTTGGTTTGCCCTGCCAGTTATGGATGTGAGGTTCCCTTGAAGCTCTTCAAAGCTCTTCTTCTTCTTTGCTGGCTTTAGTAGCAGATGAAACCCTCTCTCCTACTGGCACAACTGGTATTTAAACTGAGATAAAAAAACTGATGCTGTGTGTTTGACACGTATATGATCCAGGCCTGATGAAGAGCTGTACTGGACTCCACACACATACCGTACAAACTCTCCCTGAGAGTGGATCAGAAACACATTTTGAAATTGAACTAATTCAGCAATTACTGAGCGGGAAGCTCCCAGCGCAGATATGTGAGCAGCATTACAGACTGCTGCTGAATAAAGTAATACATCTAAAGTAGAGGACAGCGAAGTGTGTGTGTGTGTATGTGTGTGTGTCTATGCCATTACTAGAAATTGGATGGGTGAGTATGTGTGTGAGGAAGGGGGTTGGATCTTCAAACTGGTGACAGGATCTTTGAGGTATCAGACTGCAGCGCTAACCTCCTGCTACTGAGAGGAGTCTTGCCTTTGATATGCTTATCTGATTTTTTTTAACAACCTTTAGGTACTCATATATGATGAATGTATTCATGAGACTCATCACACGCTGGCTCTCTGCGGATCTGTCCGTCAAAGCTCCCCCCCTGCGCCCTTGGAACAGAATGTTATGTTTGCTAAGTTAATCGCATTGGCAACCGTCCGAAAATCCCATTTACGCTCATAATAAAAAATGCACTTGTTATGCCGCTCTCACATTGGGTCCTAATGAAACCGCTCCTTGTGTCGTTCCACTGTGGCTGTCATTTGTTTGTTCGCAGGGACATTTTGTCTCAGTAATTGCTGGAAAATGAGCTTTTCAGTTTGTTGCTTAGCTATAATCACTGCTCTGAAAACTTACTTGCAGATGTTCGTTTTTATTCAAAAGTAGAGGGGCTGGCAAAAATATGTATTTCACCTGCAATTGCATGTGGAGTGGAACTTTAGTTCAGAAGTGGAGTCAAGTCAATGAGGTTGAGAATTCTTTATGTGGTCGTCTTATATATCTGCCAACAAACCGGTGTTCTGATCCGTTTTAAACAAGTGAAATGTCCTATTAAAATACATCAAAATATTGTATAATATGTGATAAATAAAGGATTATCATATCTTATAACGTAATACTTATGTAAGTTTACTTTTGGGTTTGTCAGCTTTCAACTGCCAGTGAAAGTGAGATGTGTGTCTGAATTCTTGCACAGTTATCTTTCTGAGGACCCAATTTTAGTTTTACACCAACGTAGTGAGGACATTTGTGCAGAGTGAGGACATTTTGGCCTTAAGAGGGTTAAGACTTGGTTTTAGGGTAAAGGTTACAGTTGGGTTATAGCAGGATAAGGGTTAGGGTTAGACAGTTAGTTTGGATGGTTGGCGTGAGGGGCTAGGGAATGCATTATGTCAATGATTTTCCTCACAAAGACATAGCCATTACAAACGTCTGTGTGTGCGCATGTGATCCAGGTATTTCCATACCTGCCAGCACTCCAGGCTTCTCTCGTGCAGCCTCCTTCTCTCCACAGGGTGAATTTGTTAATTGACTGCTGTCAAGAGGATTTGGATCATTCCTCTGCTAGCGTTAGTGGATGTCTTTTCAGTTGAGTGTGCATTGCAGTAGTGTTTTTGTTGTTATTCAGGACTGACACGTCACGGTAGTATGGGCTTCATCTTCAGTGAAGTAAATCCACACACTTGATGAATTGCTATTGTTACGTGATTAGTGACTAGTCGACATGAGGCTTAAACCGTCATGGTACAGCAGTGAAGAGACAAACTGACTAGTCAACTAGTCTGTACAAAGCCTAGTGCTAATGGCAGAGACGATGTGAGCTTTGTGGGGTGAGGCAGCAAGTAAGAATGCGTAGCTCAGGGCTGTGTATTGACATGTACTGCAACACTATTTACTTGTTTTTCTTATGAATACATGTGACTCTGCACCCATTTGTTGGAGGTGCAGAATTTTCCCACGCAAAGCAGACTAATGTAAACTGTGAACAATCACCACATTTATCATGTCTTCTTCTTCTTCTTTTTCTTCTGTTATTTGCGTAATCCTCCTCGATTGTTCTGAGGGTGTGATTCTGATAAAGCAATGTGAATCTCTTTGCAAGTCTGTCCCAGCATGAATAGATCAGTCCCAGCCTTCCCCCAGTAAGCTCTGTAAGCTTTGCCAGTACAGTAATGGGCAATTCGATCATTTCCTTTACACATCATCTCACTGCTAATTAACAGTGTCTCTTGCATCATAAATGTGTTGACAAATGAGGGTGAGAACTTCCAGCAGTAAATCCTCCCTGCATTGTCTCGATCTGTTTTAATCTTCTCTAATCCCCTATATGCAGTGAGGCGTTGTAGTGATTCAGCTAATGAAGGCATAGATCAGGGGTGTCCAACAGTTTTTTTTTTTTTTTTTTTNACTTATGATGGAACAATATATGAAAGGCTGGGCTACTCAGGCGTAGTATATTCATGGTACATAAATGTAGAAAAATTGTGCTTCATGAATGATGTTTTAAGAAATCGATCATACATCAGTATGCAGAAGTATCAGTAAAGGGTTTTCATTTATTTTGTTACTAAAAGAGTATGCTGCTCATTCACAGCTCTTCGTCAGGACATTAGGTGAGGGGGTAAAGGGAAAAGGTCCATATTTCAAGCTTGTTATGCCAATAGTTGATTGGACTTATTAACGCTTAAATGCTGTGCAATATATTTTTAACTCATTGTGGTAGTCAGTGGAAACAGTGACGCTTTGGACTGAAGGATGGTTGGCAGGGCAGGAGGAAGTTTGGTGGTTGAGATGTAAAGGAAATCACAGAGGTAGCTGTTCTACCATTCTGGTTCTCAGTTCTCAAGTTTTTTCTGTAATGTAAACTATGTTATCATCAACGTGCTGCATAAAAAGTTGGTGTCTGTGGAGTCTCGCCACATGCAATCGACAACTGTGTTTCTAGACATGCTAACGTAGTTGAACGGCTGCAGTTTTTTCCAGGTTCATTAATCTTGTGACTTTAGTGAGGCAGTCTTCTATGAAGTCACCGTCTGAGAAAGGTTTCCCGTGTCAGGCAATGAGTCGAGGACCTTAGAGCTGGCTGTTTTTCCTGCATCGTCCTGTGTTTTGTTAACATGGATTAGCGCTAGCTGCTCTCGGTCTGCACCAGTGTAGGTCTGCCGCTTGGTTTCATAGTGTCATCGTATATCATACTCCTTCGTCACATCAACTGTTTCATTACATATCAAACAGACACACTTAAGAGTACACGATATGAAGAAATATTCATGTTCCACTGTGTCTGAAATGTTCCTCTCTTGTGTTTCTTTGGTTCTAGCATTTTTCGTCAAAAGTCTTCTTTGATTAATCTTTTGTGGAGAAGCTGCAGCACTAAAGATACTTGCGCCACCTGCTGTTAAAACTAAATAGTGCAATACAGCCAAGTGCTAGTTCCTTGCGTGGGCCACGTTGCATTAAATGTTTAGAATTTGTCGTGGGTTGTAGGTGATGGTAAGTGCTCGGGTATGTCAGTATGTCTCTGACAGTAACTCTGTGTCTGCTCTGTTCTGTGCCTGCAGCGTCTCTCCTGAAAGGCCTGAAGCATGCCAACATCGTGCTCCTCCATGACATCATCCACACCAAGGAAACCCTGACTCTGGTCTTTGAATATGTGGTGAGTCTGCACACTGAGATCACCCATGTGGACCCATGACAGGCACGCCATAGAGGTCTGAAATTAGATTGAGGATCTGTTTTTAGCATCCAAAAGGAAATTAAACCACAGCTTTAGAAGGGGAACAAAAGTCAACCCTCGTGTTTTTTTTTTTAATGATTTGACCCTCAGTGCGTGCTTCCTGATTGGGTTTCTGTTTTTAATACTCTGCCTACGCAAACATGAGCTGTGGATATTTAGATTGGCATACTCTTGGTTGCGGGGCACTTGAAGAATGTAAAAACAGCCTGGGCTTTTTCCACTGGTAAAATCTGTGCCATAATACTGCAGCCAGATCCACCGGAGACTGGTCTGTTTTTGCCCACAACTTGGAGCCAGGCGGCCATTTTATTGGAAGCTCACTGTTTTAGTGTGTTTTCACAACTGCCCTGTTGAAAACCGTGGACGCATATAACAGCAAATAATGATGTATTTATGACTTGGAAGAAAGCACTGTCTTGTCAGTACTGTCTCTACAATCTAGGCATGTCCTTTACCAGTCTGCAAGATCTGTACTGGCACTGATTCATCCACATTTCCAGTAAATTAAATTATATCCTCTATTTGAAGCACTGGTATAAGCACTATTGACTAGTTTTAGCTGCAATGGTATATGAGTATGGTGGGTGATGAGTAACAACAAAAGGGTAATAGTGAAAAACAATATACCAGAGGGCAGGGTCAAACAGTCCCCTCCAACGATGGGCAAATATTTGATCATTAACAGACACTAGTCATGTGAGTTTCTGATGGGCAACACCCACAGATGTTCCTATCCAACTCCCCACCAGTCCTTTAGAATAGAAAAAGCTTCTTGGATCAGTGGCAAAATGTCTTCAAGAAACCCTTCAAGAAAGTCCAGCTGCGAGGTCTGGGATATACAGTGCAAGGCATGTAAACTGTGGGTTCTTCAGTCAGTGTTTTGGATTTGTTTGAAAAGTGCAGATGAAAAAACCTCAGGGACTCTGAAAAGAGCTAAATCTTTGCAGCCAGTACCATTGTGCTGAGCCAACTCCACTGCATTGGCTCAGCACTGTAATAAAATATACAGCAGCTATATTTAAAAGTGGGTATGGTGATTACAAATACTGGCTCAGTTATTTTAGCAGCATGCAGAGTGCAGTGTAACATACAGAGTATTGCATAAAACCATATAAGAGTGCAAGATATGTAACATTAACAGCAATGCAAATAAAGTACTTTGTAGTATTAGCAGTAGTGCAAGCAGCCAGATGTTTAAGCAGTCTGCACAATACAGGATTACATACAGCACACTATAAAGTGCAATGGTAAAAATAACCTGTGGAGTTGACAGTAGTGCAAACGTTACATTCTTTTTCAATGCATTTGTGAATTGGCCAAACTGTTATTTTTTACTACTTAATTTGCAAAAACTATATCTGTTGATGATTCCTTCCAAATGTATACTGTTGTAATGTAGTTGTAAGTACAATGCTAACTATAGGAGGCAGGGTCGAGAAATTGTTTATAGTAAAATATTGTAATTCAAATTCATGTGAATGTTTATTAAAGTTTATGCGGAGAAAAACTTTACAAAACAGAAGTTTACAGTTAGTAACCTGATGAAACAACTAATAACAGTAGTCTCAGTATACTGACATAACAACAGGAAAGTGTTGTGGGTATTTAGTTTTATTTGTAGTCTCTTACAATAATTATTTATGTAAATGCATGTTCATTGCCTCCACAAGGTCACTACTTGCTGTAAATTAACAAAATTTGCCATTAAATCACAAAGAAAAACATTAAATTATCAGTATGGTTAGTATAAGTCTTTATAAAATGAGCTACAAATTGATTTACATTGAATTACTGGAATTTTACATTGTATATAATTTAAGGAAGCAGATTTCTTTTCCTTTCAAAAACCAAGGAATAAATCTAATTTGTAATCATTGTCATAATATGTAAAATAATAGTTTGTTAATTTACTGATAATGTCTTCAATTTAACAGGTAAGAAATATTGAGTTGTTTTCAATAAAAATTCAACGTTTTCTAACGGTGTATGAAATGTAGCATTTGGATTCGAAAATTACGTTTGATACCACAAAAAACTACCAATTACTATAGATTTAAACCAGGGATATCTAACATACGGCCCGTGGGCCAAAACCGGCCCGCCAATGGGTCCATTCAGGCCTGCGGGATGAATTTGCAAAGTGCAAAAATTACATAGGAGACCTTAAAGGGGAATTACAACCTGGACCTTATTTCTGGGATAAAATACGATCGTTTACTCAGCCATAGAACTTTAGAGTCGTTCGCAAGATATTTAGCTCCAGCACCGTGTATATCCATATAGTTGGAGTGACTGGGGCACCAAAACACAGCCTCTAAATAACGCTTTGTCTGCCGCGAAACCCGTTCATTTCGCCAATATTTTGTTATGATAGACCAGTGCTATTCCCCGTTGAGTGGAGTTACCAGAGGTTGTAAAAAACGGTAATTCCCCTTCAACTGCAAATTTTTTTTTTTTTCAATAAAATTAGCACCTGTTCGTAGTTTGTCCACTAGGGGACGCACTGTTGTTGTCAAAGTTGCGGATATCACAAAACACTGAGAGCCAGAACAGACTGCCAAAATTTTAATTTTTTTTATTTTTCTTAAGAAATTTTAGGTTGTTCATAAAATGATTTGTATTTGGAGTTGTTGCTATTTATAAGTAATTATTCTATTATGTTACTGGCCTGGCCCTCAATTTGGTGTGTATGTGTCCCCCGAACTAAAATGAGTTTGACACCCCCGATTTAAAAGTTCAGTGTGTGTTGGCACAAACCACCACCACGCTCTGTCACACGCTTTCCGCAATGCGATCTCCAGCTTTGACGAAGTGAGAACCACAAGTTGAAGAGCACAATGCAGCTAGTGTTACATGCACACCTCCTGTAACTGCCAACTTGGTGGTGAGCAGAAGCCCTGAAATTAAACTTTATATTCTCTAAAACATTTACAGTCGCTGCCTACATTTTGAACTGTTGTCTGGTGTTAAAAGAGGCACGAATGAAACAAATGTGAGAAAATCTGCACAAAATACTGAAAGTCCAAACAATAAGAGGACTTATCACCCAGTCCAATGGTGGGAATAACCTATTTAGAACATTTTTTACTAGTTAATAATACCAAATATTCTCTTCCGCATAGAAAAAAAAGGCCTCGTTGACAACACAGAATCTACAAGGTTGCAACCAGTCCACATCCACTCCTTCCTTTCCATGCACCAGCTGACAGCGGTCTCTGATAGTCGCATTTATATTCAGGTCAATCTTTGATCTTGAAGTGCATGCAGGCCAGGCCAGATTTCTACCCTCAGCTTACTCAGCTTTCCACCTCACGGGCATTTAATGAGCCTGAAAGACAGCACGATGCCCCCTGTTGGTAGATGAGACACATGTCAAAGGTTCGGCTGTGATCAGAGCTCAGCAGGTCGCAACTAAATGTGGAACGAGAGAAAAGATGTGATTGGATTTAGAGTTTAAATGGGGAGATGAGTCAACCCTTCCTCACAGAATCCTCTCTCATTAGAGATATATGTCTCTTAGCACAGTAAATCTTTCAATCGTGACGCTACAGGGTATTACTTGCTTTTCCATATATTAATTCAACCTTGCGGGGTCAGTGGGGTTTTATTTGATTAAAATGCTAATGCACTTCTTTATGTTAATATGTCATCTGCGTTCAATGTCGGAATCAGGAACACAGAGCCAGAGAAAAAAAAATATTCCGTTCATTGTTCTCCTCTCAAAGCTAACGATAACTGACAGGGAGATGGGGAAGTACACAGGGAGAGGAGACAGACAACTGAATGGGGAAACAATAACACGCATTATGGAAGAGAGGAGATGGAAACAGAGATGGAGAGAGAGCAAGGTTTTGAGTAAGATGGACGGGCCATGTCCATGTTGAGGCGTCCGCGTGAATTATTCAGCGGACGTGGCACCGCTGGTGTAGGAGACTGTAAATATCGGTGTGATTTCTGAGCCACTGACTCAGGTTTGCTGATGGAAGACATCAGCTCAGCTCAGGGTAAACGCTGCTGTAGTCTCTGCCCCATTGTAGGGTTGGTGGACCAGTCACAGCGGTTGATTTTTGCATGGGGAAGCTCCTTGTTTCAGCTAATTATATTCACATTAAATGCACATAACTCCAAAATGTCGGGGCTTACATTTAACTCTGTGTCATTTTTGTTTTCCAGCACACAGACCTCTGTCAGTACATGGACAAACACCCCGGGGGGCTACATCCAGATAACGTGAAGGTAATGTATGCATAATTATCTGCTGGTCACAACAAAGTCTATGCAACAAGGACATTGTCTTACAAGCAAGCAAGATGTTTCCTGCATTAAAAGAGATATTTGTTCACCACAATTTTTGAGTGGTAGTTGCCAATGAAACATAAATCCAATGGGAAATTCCCTGACCCTCTCTGGAATTTTTTTTTCTCATTGATGTCGTGTCCAGGAAATGTAACTACCAAAGATCGGACTAAGCTAAAGCCCGATACCAATCCAGTACGATCCGTTTAGAAATGCTTGGATTGAACTGATCCTGAAGTCCAACTTCCTTCCGCTTAAAAATGTTTTGCGGCGGAATGTTGGTTTTGTGTCACTCAGCTGGGAACTGATGATACTCCAGCAAAGATCTGCCAATTAAATCCTTTATGTGGTGATATTTCCTTCCCTGTATCAGCTGAAACACACCCCACAAGTAAATCTAGTTTGCATGTTACCAGACTCACTTTCTGATAAGAATTGATGCTTCTCTGTAACTCTGTGGCTAGGACAGAATTGCTGTTAGACAGAACCTCTCACAGCTTATCAATACTGAGCACGTTCCTAGGAACAACTGTAACACCTGTTATTCACGCACTGGAGAGCAGTGCATAAAATTATGCAGATGTAGGTCGGGAACTTTAGTTATGAGTGGGTTACAGCTAAAACAGACACCGAGTGTGTTTACACGGACATGAATATCCCGGTGCAAATCAAGTTTTTGGAGTATCCAGTTTTTGTGTTCGCTCTTTGGGGAAACAAACCGTACTTATCTGGCATCTGACATTTCAAGCAGGGACAAAACAACATTTAGCATTTGGGTAATGACAAATTGCTGACCCCGCAGTAAACAACCTATAGGATGCCGGTTTCCCAGCACGTATAGTTTAACGAGTCAGGTCAACAGCCACTGTCACCTTCGTTTAAGATTACAGGAATGTCACAGACTGCTGCTCGAACGGCACGAATTACGTCGGCAGCCTAGATCTTACTCTAGCGGAGGCAGAATATTCAAAACAACTTCTATTGTGAATGTACTTGGCAACACAACATAACATCTAGTCACCTCAGATTACACACTGCGTCAAGTTCACGCACGTATTTTAATGCCAGTGTAGCATCGACGCAACAATGTTCAGCTACGTGGGAGCTTCTAGATTTATAATGGCTCACTCTGTATGGTGTCCTAGCTATAGATAGATATCATACATTTAAAAATACCTGATGGATGTTGCACCAGTGCCATGTCAATATCTCTTTTAATAGAATGTGGTCGAACTAATAAAATATGTAGCATTTAATTGAAGCTTGATGCTTTTAACAGTTTATAGTGTACCGTAACTGCAAAGCGTTGTGCAACGAGTAAAAGTAGGGCTCATTACTCATGAGTAAGACTAACAACATCCTGTTGCCAGACACCACAGGACACCCTCAGAAGGCCTTTGTCCATTCTCTGATGAGTCACAACTGTTTTGGAGGCACAAGGGAGACCTACACGATATTAGGAAGGTGGTCATAATTGTGTGTAATTCGTAGTTTTGGGGTTTTTTTCAATTGAGATGTGATCTAAATGTTCTTGACTTGAGACCGAAGGGAAAAGAACTGGCTTTTGTTGCATCTCCACAGGGAGTCCAGTGTGAGCCGCCATTTTTGGACTAATGTTTTGCCTTCATATCTATGAATCCTGTATAGTAAATCCTCAATTTTATACAATGCTGTACTCCTTCAGCAGTCAGGTTCAAGTTTAAAGTGACATATGGTACCTTGGGCTGGGTTCCATTAAGGCAAATTTTTGTGGTTCGAGTGTTGCAGATTGCCTCTCGTGAAGGGTCATGTAAGAGAAAATGGCTGAGAGAACCAATATTTTAGGTCGCCCTGACCCAACACTGTACTCAAAACCAAATAAATGAAACTGCCGTTGAGTAATTACAGCCACTGTATTATACTGAGCAGTTCAGCGCTGCCTCCATTACACGAGTGAGCACACACAAAGCCACACGAACAGATTTGAAATAGCCGAGGAGCCTCACCAATAAGTAACAAAGTCAGCGGGAGCCAAGCAACGCCTCGCCCTGCTCTCAGAATAATCTCAAATTATTCACGTGGAGCTCGACACGGCTGCTGTCAGCAGGAGAAACACATTATTTATGTAAATCCTTGATGGTAAAAGGTACGAGCTGTTACATAACAGATGCAGCCTGAACTGTCACCTCGCTGCATGACGGAACATCGTTAACACTCGCACCGACACCGCCGCCACCACGCGGCCTCATTCACTCCATCATCGCCTCTTCTCCGCCAGTTCATTTGTGTTGGCAGTGTTTTCCAACAAACATCACTGAGTGTCTGTAATGCTTCAGAGGAGAAGAATGGTCTGCTATAAGAGAGACTCACTTTATGTCGGGTCAGTCGTCAAAATAGAAATCATCCTTTATATTATCCTCTGATTGAGTTTGAGCATTTAGATTCTTTGGCTAGATTTAAATTTAGATTATTATTTAACTGACTATGACATCTACTCCTGAACCTCAACTCTCATATGCTACATTGAATGTACACCAGTCAGGCATAACATTATGACCACCTTCCTAATATTGTATAGGTCTCCCTTGTGGTGACTCATCAGAGAATGGACTTGGGTCTTCTGAGGGTGGTGTCTGGCAACAGAATAGAGCATCACAGTCCCGCCCACAGCTGGTGCCAGAAGTAAAAATCCAATGCAATTTCTCCATTGACATTTTGGATATAAGCCATAAAAACTTAACTGCACATGGTTGACTTAAAACCAGCTACGACTGTACTAAGCGATTGTATATGCTCATGTATACACCAAAAGTTCATGGGGCACTAACCTTGTTTTGAGATAAATGCCTTTTATTCGCGATGTCTTGGATAAGTACTTCATTACCAACAATCCTGAACAATCCCACAATCCCACAGTGATGCATCTGATTGGTGGAACTCGTCTGGTTAAACCCCGCGAAGGTCCGAGAAGACTGAGGAGTCTGTGCTGC
>JASGAT010368246.1:15413-32501 GCA_030220025.1 Chelon auratus | reverse complement strand
CCTCTAAAGCAGAACCAAATGGGCCAAGTGGGCCAGAACCGTGACACCGTGTGCCCGCTCTGCCCACATCATACGCACCCAGATTAACTGCTTGTCGACTCACGGTTACTGTGAGGGAAACGGCAGTAATAAGCGGCAATAAACACTTTAACACTTGGGCATTTTTGCCCCCAAAACATGGCACCCCATAAGTGGGGGAGCTCTGGGGAGCAAGGACTCGCTGAAAGGGACTGTTGACTTTGCCAACATGGCTTGTTGTGTTTCCCCTAAATCCGCCCCAGACATTTGAGTCAACAGGGAAAAGAAAGCAAACCCATGTCCAGTACCTTTACACTGGTGAAATATTTGATCACAACAAGTTGATTCAGGCAAAATAAATATGACTGGACCTTTTTAACGGAGTTCAGCAACGGGCTTTGGTGTCAAATTCTCACTGCGAACCATCTTGTTGGTGGAGATCCACAGCTACCAGCATCTTGATGTGCTACTGTTCTTTTTCTGCACCACCTTCTGGTACTACTACTCTGATCACACGGTTTGATTATGTTTGATTGTGAAGTGAAATTACCCCGAGTCCCGTAAAAGCTTCTCTAAGAGCTTCGTCCAGGGTGTAAACTTTAAATTCACAGGCACTTAGGGCCTGTTTTAGAGCATGACGATGGACAAAGGTTAAGTTAACCTCTGCAGCAATGTGCAGTGAGTCCACGGCTGCTCTTGTTGAAACTAGGTGACCTAGCTGCGTTTCTCAAACCTATTACATACCTGAGTATTGGTTTTCTCAGATCCACAGCGGTTAAACCAAACCCTAAAACCAAAACATCACTTACTATGAGCTCGTGTGCTACTGAGATGCGATTACAACCCCGCTACACAATGGGTGTCTGTAAGAAGCTCTGCAAATGCCCGGGCAGAGAGAGCACCGCGGGGTCACCCGATACCCTGCAGCTGCTCGGGTCGGATCGTGTTATTGTAGGACTCCGTTCACAGACTCAAGCGGGAGACACTGGAGATATGGAGCGCTTGTGTTGTCATTCCCCGATCGCGTTGGGAAACCTCTGGCTGCAGCGTGGAGTTGCCCCGAAGCTGACCTGAGCTGTGTAGTAACAGACTCGGCGCTGGCAGCTCTCCGGAGCCAAGCGGATGAAAAGCTTTTAATAACATTAATTACCAGAGCCGTTGACAGACTACAACCTTACTACATTTGACAGGGTGTGATCGGGGAACAAAAGTTAAGTGAGTAATACTCAGTGAGGTAGATTTAGCCTTCGCCCTGATGATGGGCTAGGAAGTCTAGGAAGTTTGTCGTTTTAAAATCCCGGCCCAGATGAGGACAAAGACAGGCTCTCAGTGTTTATAGTCTGCAGGTCAGCTACAACAGTAAATAATAGAAGCTAACGTGTTAATCTGTTGTGTAGCAACAATAATGTAATGAGAAACAGGCAAGCTTTTAAGCTAATCTCAAAAACACTAAATGATATATTAATAAAATGGGTTAGGGTTAGGGTTAAATCAAGCCTTACTGTCATTCAGATGCACATACAGCTGTAGTGGAGACAGATCTGTGCTGACTTGAGTAAGCAAGTACAAGGTTGAATATGTACATGTTAGTAAATTGCAAAGTGCACATCCTGGATCGGATCAGCAGTGCAGCGGTCTAATATCTGAAAATGTGATGTTAGCGCCTTCTACGTGCTATTAGCATAGCGTTTTTTTAGGGGAATCAAATGCCATACGTGCCATCAGATGTTGCCTGCAAGTTGATGTGCACTCACTTGCCAGTTTATTAGGTACACTAATGCCTAAAGCCTTGTGGCAGCTATGATAATTGGCATTTGCTTCAAATAACTCAGAGAGCTGCTCGTTCCGCTGTGTTTTCTTATTGTCGTATGACAGAATTGTATATTGTGTGGTACTGATGCATGGTTGGGCTGAATCTCTTCAGTTGAATCTCTTCAGTTGAACTGCCAACTTTCTGACGCAACACGAACTTAACATTAGGACAGTCATGCAGGGGGATTTAGTGCAAGACTGTTCTATCAGGATGCATTAATTTTCACCGGTGTACCTAATGTTTTGGGAAGCGAGTGCAGCTTTCCTGTGCAAGCTAAAACTCCAAAACTCCTCTGCAACGCGCCTGCTGCACAGATCACAAAGGAGGTCAAACTCAAGCACCCGAGAGTTTTGGGCTTGCTCGTTTTGCGAGCCTCGTTGCAGCGGGGTGAAAAGCCACAACCAATCCCCCCCAGATGATCGGACGGACTCTGGCGAGGAGTTCATACTACGTAGACACTTGACAACCCGCCGCAAGCCTAATGACACTCTCAGGAGCCAAGTGTCTCTCCGCAGTCTCTCCCCGCTGACTCCCCCTCTCTCTCTCTCAGCCTGTGAGAGAAGCTAGCATACCTTTTTGCAAACACTCCTCATTTTTGGCCACTTCCAGCGTGCGTGGTTGTGGGCGCGTGCGTAAAAGCAGTCGAGGGGGCGCCTGCTTTGAGCTGATGGGGTGAAGCTTAGGTATAATGCTGCTAATACATGCTACAGTTGTAGAAGAAGAAAACAGAAACACAGCTAAATGAGGATAAGAATGTTAAACCAAACCGTCATCGACCAGTACCTTGGCATATGATACAGATTTGCTACAAACTGCCCCTGCAAACTCCATATGCCAACAGCTCTTGGGGGACCATGGATGAATACAGTTATAATGTCTTCAATGGATGTGTAACCATAAATTCAGGAAAGTACAGTGTTTTTTTTGTTTTTTTGTTTTTTTACCCCAAGGCAGGTTGAGCCACTCACCCCTGCTGGAAGTGAACAGAACAGGGTCGCTCCTCATGGTGAAGTCAAACTCATCTAATCCGCCCTACGACGCACACGGGGAGCAGGAGCGTGCCAAGAGGCAAAAAAAAAAGAAATCCACAAGCACAGACTTTCAGTCGTCTTCTGCCTCCTCTTTCTGCCTCCGCTGCTCGCTCCTTTCCAACCGGGAACCGGCCACTGAAACGTCTCTCTTTTCCTTTCAAACTTTTTCTCCGGATGTCTTTCTCCTCCCTCCTTCTTTTTCTTTTTTCCTTCTTCTTTCCTCCTCCCCTCTTCTGCTTCTGCAAGGCAAGGCAGCGTCTCTGGGTCCCACTCCCACTCCCTCCCTCTCCCTCTCCCCCTCTCTCCTTCTCCTGTAAACTGCCTGCATGGATAGCTCTGCTGCTTTCAAAGACCGTCGGAAATAAGGCCACTCCCTGCACTGATTGTCGATTTATCAGTCTAGGACAGAGACATAACCAAAATTATTACTGGACTGCATATATTTGTCTTACTATTTTTCAAATGTTGGTGTCGTGCTGCAAACACCACTCAACGTGGAATAGACACAACTCATGCCAGTGGTGGCTAATAATATAATTATAGTAGTTTTTAATGCTAAAATTTAGCTGCACAACTGGCCGTCTTTTGTTATCCACGTTGTCAAAGCTGACGTCTTTGTTTTCTTCTGGAGGACGCTCATGTTACTGCACAGGGGCGTGACGAATCAGAGAAGGACACACGTCTGAGTCAGTTTTTCCAAAAGTCTCCGTTTCGGGCCCATCCACACCAAAATGCAATTACAGCCTTTTTTTTATTTTAAATTGAAACCGGGGTCAGTAGTATTTCCAAATGTCCCCGCATCAGGGGTTATACAGTGGTGAGTGGCGTGGACGTAGCTTCCAAAGCGAAACTTTTCCAGCGCCCTTGAAAGCAGCATTGTCACCCTTTTTGACTCCTGCCCTTGCTGCTCCCCTCTGCCTGCATGGATAGTGTCTGATGTTGGTGTGCACGTTTTAAATATCTTATTTAATCGCAGTTTATTGAGCAGTTTAAGGACTATTTGCTTATGATAAAGAGTTACACCAGGTGCTCAGGCTTGGGGCTGCAGGAGTGCTCTTACTGGAGGCCGAGGGTGACTTTTAATGATGGTTTTTGCCTTCATCAGATAACTCCTGAGAGTTGGGCCTGTCTAAAACCAGTGGTGTTGATTACAGTGACGTTTAGTAGCTAGTTCAGTCCATAGACAGTATAAAGATAGGCCAAGGATCTGCTTCTTAAAGGTGAAGCCAAAGCAAATAAAGCACCCCCTGGTGGCTGTCTGCAGTATAGGTCATAAGCTCCACCCCCTCCATGTTAGTGGGTGGGACTTGGGCTGAACTAATATACTAAAATACACATCAAATATTTTTTTTTCAAGGATGGCTTCAGTCATTTTAGGTAGTTAATATAATGTTGATGCATGTTCAAGTGTCAAGCAAAGTTTCATTTTAGTTGACGCTAATAATGGCGACTACCAGTTGCTATGCCAACCGCTCCGCAAGGTGGTAACGGGGGGGCCGTGAGAGTTGGAAAAACTATTTTTAAAAATAATTACAGTGTATAATCCAACATTTCATTGTAACTGGTGGAGGTAGAGCAGAGCGCAGTATTAGCTAAACGGAAGGAAGCAAGTGAATCTGGGGGACGTGTGGGCGGGGCATCGATACCGCGGCTCCGCTTGGCTCCACTCTCTGACCATACTGATCAGACTCCGGCTGCAATCTTGCAGGATGGCACCGCTCGTATCCCCCGGGAATGTGGAGTCGGTTTGGCAAATGCAAGGAACCGGGGATGTGTTGTCCATATTTATATACAGTCTTTCTTTCAGTCGCACATGGACGCTCAGCTTCATGCCATATATAATAAACACTGGCACCATTTGTTATCTGACCTTCCTTGATTGGGATATTGTAGCTAAGGCCGCGACCTGTGACTTCCCTTTCCTTTCCTTCCCTGGTTTTGTTTACTTTCAGCATGTAAATGCAAAACCATTCCGCTTTTGTAAAAGAAGATGAATCTTAACCAGCTTTGGTTACACTTTGTGGCACTAAAGCCACGTACATTAACAGGAAGAAAACAACATTTAAAGCACGAGAGACAGGCTGCCTTCCCTAATTACACTCCATTACCATAAGCTGCTGATCCCCCGCAGCCTTCCCGTCCCCAGGGGCAAGCGAGAGCCAGTCTGAGTTCAATATCCCATCTGCCACCAGGGCAGAAGGAAGGGGGCGGGGGAGGAGGGGGCCGGAATGAGGCTACCCAGCGCTCTGTTTTTCTTTCTTTTTCTTCGGGGCTGCACTTTTTCAGCAAGCAACATGAGACTGAGGGAGGCAACAGTGCGGAGAGTTAGAATAATGTCCCGGCTCCCCTTTCAATTCAAGCAGTTCAGGGACAGCCAGCCACAGAATAGCAGAGGTTGTTCAAATGTATTTCCCTAAAGGATAATCACCATAATGGATCTGTAACTGACCTTTCCCTGCAGGGGATTTAGTGTGTGAGTGTGCAGTGCCCAGTACAGGGTATATAATTTAGTTTGTGACATTTTGTTTAGCTATAGTAATTCATTAACCACGTAGTCTCTGTGTATGGTGCAGGGCGACGAGGCTCTGAACTGTGGGGCTTTTTATTGTTGCAATGCATCACCCTCGTGCAAAAGTCCCATGGAACGTCAGAGCTGTATTCTTGTATTTCTTTGGCCACTAGTGTGCAAACACCATACTTATCACCACATTATACTCTACCTATCTAGTAGGATTGCAAGTGAAAAGCTAAGGAGGAAGAGATTAGGGAGAAGAATCTCTTTTTCCTCTGTCTTTATAGTAAATAATTCAAATTTTGCACTGTAGAAAACCAGGATACAAGACTGCTGTACTGGAATTTCCTGCTAACGTGGCTAACGTATTCATCCAGTAGAGGAACATTAATTTAGATTAGTTTTTATTCATACCTGTGTAACATTAGGCGACTTTTCCCGCACAATTTTGGCTCTAATTTGGTCTCCACCACCTCCTTTGAATCTCCCAGGATAGATGCTAAATGTTCCATTATGCTCATCAACTGATTAGCTAGGTTCATCCATCTCTCATTCAGCCCCGGAGGCATTTTTAAAGAAAGGCTGATAAGAACAGATAGCCAAAAAAGTCTCTTTAAAGTTGAGCCAGGGCTGCAAAGATGGGTGATAATAACTCGTGAGGGTTTTCACTGCACGTTCGATCGGCAAGAAGAAGACTTTAAATTTTGGGTATGTTCGGTTAAGTCATGTTGACAGGAGTTACGTAGTTTCAGATTAGTCCTCACCCACGCTCAAAGTATGGCTGCCAATCATTTTCAAGCAACAAAGACAGCAAAGGGCCACACACAAAAAGACAAGTGCAGTCCGAGACAATTGCTTCGGACATGCCTGTCAAAACAAAACGGCAGACTAACGTGAACCCGAAAAAACCCAACTCGGATTTTATCTTAACACTCACTGAAACTAACCAGGCCAGACAAACACTTCTGAGCTCAAAACACCACAGGCCAGTAAGGCTTTGGTTGTGTTTTTATTGGGCAGCGGAAGGCGGTATTCTTCACGGCTCAGTCCGCTGCGGAGCGCTGCGCAGGCCAGACGACCTTAAAGTCTGTTAATTGCAAAGGAGAACTCCAATGGGAGGATTTCTGCTTGAGAGTCTTATCAGGGGTTAGATGTGTCGATGGAGTGGGAGTGTGTGGTGAGCATGTGTGTGTGTTGAAATGATGAGCAATGAAAGGAGGGAAAGGTTGCAGCAAAAAAAAAAAAAAGAAAAAAAAGCTAGGTATAGTCTTCACTCGAGAATAGTTCTCTCAGACTGGATGGATGTTAACTTGGCATGGCCGATTAAAAGTCAACAGTGACATCAGTGTTTGGCCCCCTGACAGCTATTAAATCTAATAGAGACTGAGAAACTGTAATAACTTGGACACTTTCATGCCCCGGTCAGCCATCATCCTGTCATGTTACTCAGACAAAACACTGAGAACACACGCACACACGCATTTACAGTTAGACACATGCATTTGTTTCAGAGATATGACTCCAAGTTGAACTATTGGGCTATGGACTACATTTTATATCCCACGCATGGCAACTTGTCATCAAGGCAGAATGTACCGTTGAGGGTGCAAAGGTCAAATTTGGGTGGTTTATTATGAGAGCAAAAGGGATTCGTATACTGTGATCGGCCTTGGATGAGGCCTTAGGTGGACAGCCAGACAGCGTGAAGGTGTTATTTCTGAAATAATCAGCACGGACCAAGGCCGTTGCGCACAGGCAGCAGAGGAACTTGACAGCGTGGGAGGATGTTAGAAACCGAGCGATCAACTGGACAGGACATATCTGGAAAGTGAAACACAGGCTCAGGTTTCTCATCAAACCACAGAAACGTCATCAGTGCTTTGGCGCAGAGTAAATCTGTGACATCTATTGCGGAAAACTCAGTGCCTTTCTTCAGCACTTGGTCGGTCTATCTGGCAATCGTTTCAGAGGTAGTGAAGGTGAGGAAGCAGGTATTCAGCCTCCATACTAAGGATGCAAGTACCTCCTTTCACCCGGAGAAGAGTTAACAGTTGAGGTGGATGGATCTGGGATGGCAGCTTCTTTCAAAGAGGGAAATCTGCAGGACCAGTAATGCTGCTGCGGGCTGCATCTGTAAAATCAGTGCTGAAGGCCAAACCTACTATTCCAAGGGAGAAGGAACTGGAAAGAAAGGCAGAAAAATATCCAGCCTTGTTCATAGAGTGCAGGGAAGGTGTATGGAGACTCTGCTCCTAAGCACCATCTGAAGGTTGCAGACGAGACCACCCTCATTGAGATCCTCTTTGGTAACCCTAACCCTAACTGCAGACTGGTGACTGAAGATACAGCTGATGGTGTACATGGAGAAGAGTTGGGTGCACTCAGCTGGGACAGCTTATCCAGAAGCAATGCCAGGCTCATGGTATTGAAGGTGAAGCAACAATCCAACAATGGAGACCCCTACACGAACACCCTGCAAGAGTGCAGGAGCTGGATGATAAAGTAGATAGCCATGTCTACTGCACTGTCTACAGACCTGCTGGCTCTGCATGCCAACTCTCTGGGACCCAGGGAGTGGTCTGGGATGATTTGGTTTTCACCATAATGCAAATTTCATCATCATCTTGTACAAGTCGGGTCACGTACCCTAAGACCTGGATATAAGTGCTGGATCAAACAACTTAAACAGTTTCTATGAACAGCAAGACAACTCTGCCTGGACTGCCAAGTGGAAAACTCTATCTCCGCTCTGGTGACAAACAGAGTCACACGGCAGAGGTCTGACTTAGGGAATCAATAACACTTCCTCAACCCATCCCCCATTTCAGTTATTCAATTAAGACACATGGTTTGGTTTTGAGACAAGGCGAGTCTTGTCCCTGCAGCGTGGAGAGCCTCTGACGTGGAGTGTGTTGCTGTCAGGGGATGCTGGGAAGCCAGAGACAGATGGTCACATAAAACTCCACTACTGGGACTGAAACGCCTTCAAGAAACTGTACAAGTCCAGTTTCTTTAACATTTTTGGATATACAGAATGTCTCTTTAGGCCATGCGCACGCTGGATGATAAGACATGATGACATCACCCAAGGTTCAGGCATAAGCCAAGAGTGCCCTCCGTTGCTTGTGACTTCATCTGAGATGTGCTCATAATTATCAGACAATATCCAGTCTTCAAGGTCTAATAGTCACAGAATTTTGGGGGTAGCAAAAAAAAATATTGGAAAGCAGTAGCAATCTCCAAACCCATCACCAAATTGAAGTTAAGGAACGCTAATATCAGAAAAGCACTAAACTCAGGATGGTCAGTGGAGCTGAGAGGTCAAAGAGGATAGACTCTGACGGACCACGGCCAACTGAGTGCATCTCAACCGGAAAACAAGCCGAGATGAAAAACACAACTGTGCTTGTAGCCAGCCTGTTTTGATTCTGCGTTTCCACCCTTCCCTGAAAAAAAAAAAGAAGGCTGGTATTCAAGGCACGCCTGTCAAAACAGCAGCCAACCTGAGCACCTCTCAGCACGCACCAAGACTTACTCCGAACTCACGCACACATATCAGAGGTTTGTCAGGGAGAGCTGTTCTGGATTTGATGGTGTGTACGTTCATGAGAATGTGTGTGTTTTTACGCACTCACAAACAGTTGTAGACCAGGATTCTTTAGTCGATTATGTGTCAGAACAATTGCTCGTAGCGCAAGGAACTTTGACACATGCTCCCAGATCCGGCAACCCCCACTTCTCCTTATGGACTGTAACTCATTCCCTCTGAGCGTGCTCTCAGGCTGCTCCTTACTCCTACAGGAGGTCGAGGGGTTAACCCACCCTGGCAACCAAAGCTTCTTTCAACCACCAGAAAACAAGGACAGGAGTGTGACTGGCTCCCGAAAGGTACAAAGGCTGTCATTTAGTGGGTAGCTGCCTGGTTTGGATTCAGGAGTCGTACTTTTTGATTTTAACCACTGAACTTGCAGGGTGCAAAGGTCATTGAAGTGAGGGCAGAGAGAGAGAAAAAGGGATCTAAACTATGTGTCATTTCACATGGAGTGGAATGAAGAATGTTTTCCATCAGCAATCAATGCTGACAGCTCTGTTTCCTCACAGCGTTGGTTACAATGTGATGTGAAAGACTTATCAGAAGCGAGCGTTTACTCTTCGTACTTTAGTCCAACGCCTTATTCTTCTGCTTTGCCTTTGTAACTGTTAGATTGTTACAAACGTAAATGAACAAATACTTTTTTTTGGACCAGTACTCTGAGATTAACTCCTGCAAATTAATGTTATGTATTATTTGTTAGCCTGGTTCAATTCTTAACAGAATTCGGATTTCATTATTGGCCGAGTTTTAATCTCAATAACTATGTTGTGGCTAACCAAGCAATTTGATTGGCCTGATATTTGCCGGTGCTTAAGAGACACGTCAGTCTGAAAAATCCCTGGGGAAACTTCTGAATGGTTTCCAGGCTTATTATTATTGTATAATTTAATGACGTCTCCTCGTTACATTAGCTTTGACAGCCCTATTTATTGGATTTAATACAGTCACACGGTGCAGAGGTGATCTAGGAGAATGCAAGGAGGAAATGAAAAACCTTTATGAATCTTGAAGGGAGGAAATTTTGTTTATTTAAGATCGGATTGGGACTCGGATTGGCCGAATAAAAGATTGGTACAGGATCGGGGACATCCCTACCGAAAAGACTACACAGACTGAAATGTGATTAATCACAGGGTAGCGCTTTGTCTTTTAAGTCTTTAGGGAAAGTGTCCAAACTCGCTGAATGCTGCACATTCTCCTTTCAAAGCCATCACGCTGGAATGTGGGTGAGGACTGCTGAAATTCCTCTGGATCCCAGACTTACAGCTGGCTGTGTTGCAACAAGCTGCAGTGTATCAACACGACCATCAAACACGCCGCGCTGCCTTCCCAACACATCCAGTAGCAAGCACAATCCCCGCTTGTGCCTGTTTTCCATATGCGACAGACGCAATCCAATAATATCAAAGAGTGGGGAATAGGAAATACTTGACGCCTAACCAGTATACTCTGCACATACAGTATAGGTAGTGTTTAGGTTAAACATTTAGGTTTTGATGCCTGAGGACTAGGTAGACTTAATTTTAATGCCGGGAATATATGGCATTAAAATTAAGATTTTTTTTGCAGGTGGTTTTGTTTGCATTTATGCTTTCTTTTAGCTCTTATGCAAACCTTGGATGTTTGCCCCTTCATTCAATCGTTTGGAGGGGAGTTTTCACCCCCTTCAAGTCTTTCTCAGTCAGGACCAGGCATGAGCAGCACTTTTCAAATTTGCTGCATGCTTCAGGACATTGTCTCGCCTGAAAATAAATCTTCTAGCAAGTCAAAGTTCTCTTGCAGACTGAACCAGATTGTGCTGGGTCCTTAAAATGAAAGTGGGATTTCCCAAAATTTTGCTGCACTCACTTCGGCCCTCTGCCTTTACAAGCCGTCCAGGGTCGGCTGCCAAGAAGCATCCCCAAAGCATGATGCTGCCGCCACCATGCTTCACAGCGGGGAGGATGAGTGCAGTATTTGATGTCCGCCAAACATAGCAGGAGTTTCCAGTGAGAATGCCCGTGAAAGTATTCATAATATGTCCAGATGTTTCGCATTATGCTAGGACCATAACAACCCACAGGCAAGGGCTCGGGAACACTCGAAAAACAAAACACAGCTCGGCGAGAGAAGCAGGTAAATCAGAGTCAACTGGGCTTCGCATCACCGGGACAGCGGTGCAAAAAAAAATAAAACACCCTCGCACTGCTGCAGGCTCGCCTTTCTTAACGGGAAGTGTGCGAGGGATCCTGACGTCAAGCTGTTATAAATCTCAGGTGGCTGTGCGTCACAGCTGAGCGGCGAGCCAGCTCTAATGTCCAGGTCTGGAAGTCCCATCATCATTATCATCATCGTCATCCTCACCAGAGTCAATAAGCTGTGCGTGTGGTTGTGCTCGCCATGCCTATACGGACATGCATGTGATTGTGCAGCTGGGTGTGTTTCTGTGTGTGTTTTACTGTAAATCTCAGAGGACTGCAAGTACACAAGGAGACAAGAAGACACCGAGACATCCTAAATCCACATAAAAATTGTGGCACGCTCCCAAAGAAGCTGGGAACAACCTACCTATCAAGTTCCCTGAAAAACTGTGTGCAAGCTCGCGCACAGATATTTGTCAAAGACAGGGAATACTTCTTATTCGTTTGCTTCACCTTGCATTTTTGGGATACTGTCAGTCAAATCTGGTAATACTGAAGTTGACTCCTGCTCATTCACTGAAGACCACAAACTGTGCGGTAACTGTTAACCTGCAGTTAAGCGCCAATCTTCCGCTGCACATTACGATCCGATAAAAAGTCACGATAAATTTGGCAGACTGATGAATGGAGTTTGGCGTCAAGCTCTCTCCTCATAACACAAACGGACATCGCTGCTGACGGATCTAATGACGTTGTCAGAAGAAAGTGTGCGTCTCTCAGTGAGGGTTAGGAAAAAAAAAAAACATGCATGGAAACGGTGCCATGAAAGGCTTGTCAGGCCAACACGACAACTCCGTGTGCCACCAGCCTTTAATTACTGGGTGATAGTGAGGAGCCCTGCATGAAACAATTACCTGATCTAACAGGGAGTCAAAATGATGAGAGATGAGTGTCAGCTTGATGAAAAGAATGTTTCCAGCCTCTCCATATAACTCCCCCCTTAGTGCGTGAAGTTTTTCCATGCATTTTGATTGTGCTATTTGGTCTATTCATTCAAGGGCCAGGCAATATATTGATCCTAATTCAAGAGTTTTTGTTGCTGAATGATGTGGAAAAAAAGCCTAAATTGCAAAATGGAGGCAACTTCTGCCACTGGTATCACACAATTGACGGCCAGTGTTCTACAGTTATGTAGGTTGACAGGGTTTTCTTTGAGTTGCTGGTGCGTCTGAGTTTCAGCAACAAACTTGGGCGATGGAAACCGCACAAGACGGTGGTCACAGGATTTCACCAGACCATGGTTTGGTTTTGCAAAGATCTGACGTGGAGCAGACCTCTGCAAGCTTTGTAAAATGTTGACTGACATAGGTAAATAGTAAAATAATAGAATAAATGTGGCAGCACCTGAAACAGGAGGATGCAGTTGATGGATAAACATGTTGAGAAACCAAAATTTCATGGTAGCTGGTGACCCAGCAAGTAACAGAACACATTGGCGAAGACCGAAAAACAAAAGACGAAAGATGGAAAACTTGCTTGTACAGATGTTGAAAGCCATATATTGCAAGTGTTAACCATTCTACAAATGTTTAGTGGAGATAGCATTACTCCGTTTGCACAACACCAAACAAGAGAAGATTGAGTTGCAGCTGAAGATCTCTCCACCAGCAGGACCATGTCATATCGCCCATCCCTAGTTCACCAACATCTCTTCTTGTAGGGCTAGCGGTGGTTCTAGCTCTAAACCTAGGAAGTGTGTAGAGCCCAAGAGTGGATATTGGAAGTGTGAGGGTCTTAGTTCAAAGGTCATCACATCCAGTCTTTTCTTTCGTTTTTTTTACAACACAGAAAACATTCTTTTGTCTCCTAATAGCCCTCAAACCTGCTCTTGAACACCCCATGACTTGCTCTAAAAACAAAGCTTTGTGTTAGCCTTTACCCTTCGACCCCTCCTGCATCAAAGAAGCACCGTGAAGGCTCCATTCCCGTCAGAAGTCCTCCTTAAACAACCCTAAACCCACTTAAATTAGCCTTAAGCTTTTAGCTCTGCCACACATGACCTTAACATTTCACATTCCCCATATGAGTTGCTCTAAAATGACGGCTACACCATCCTTGAAACTGCCCTAAGCCTCAAAATATTCCTTCGAAAAAATTTTTGTAACTTTAAACTCCACGTAAAAGGAAAAAAATAACAAAACCCTGGAGCTCTTAGCTCCTTCAAAACAACTCTCCATCTCAAAACAGCTCTCTAGACTCTCGCAATAACCTTAAATGTTACCTACACACTTCAAGCAACCTCTGACCCCAAACCACCCCTTCAAGATATTTCTCTTTCATCAGCCAACTGAGAAGAATAAACCTCTCAGAGTAAA
Organism: Chelon auratus; assembly: GCA_030220025.1. Lineage (NCBI taxonomy): Eukaryota > Metazoa > Chordata > Actinopteri > Mugiliformes > Mugilidae > Chelon > Chelon auratus. Next base: position 19,037 of record JASGAT010368246.1, on the reverse strand, counting down.
CCTCTCAGAGTAAACCCTGGTGGTAGCTGAACCGCCGTAATAAATGCACTTCATAGTTTGGTGAATTCCGCCTTTGCTACTGGTGAAAGCATACAGTAAAATTAAAGGATGGATGTGCGTCAGGCTCTTCGGTGCAGTGCGTGTGTTTCGGCTTGTGTGGATGCAATCTTGGCTCTATAATAAGAGGGGCTGTTATCAATCAGTACACAGGAAATTCAAACAAGCCTCCTTCATTACAGCAGTGATTGACCCTCTGTTCACCCATGTGCGGTGACGTGGTGTTTATGTGTACGTGCAATCAGACCATTCTGATCGGATTTCAGAGTTTACCCAACAAACAAAAATAGACTGATGATTGGCTCGTCGCCCATCCCTTTGCAGCCGACAGTTGTTGGCTAGTGGACGTTATTGGTTCTGGTAGTCTCGGTAACCCTCTTGCACGTATCCAACCCAAAATATTTCGGAGTGAAATGAGCAGAACATGAGAAAATTGCTAGACAGAACTGGCTCTTCTTACCGCCATCGCTGTCTGTTTGGAAAGGAAATACCGCTAATGATGGCAACGCTACCACTCCATCTGGGTTCAACCGGTGCTCCAGGCACACTATCAGCTCGGGTGAAATCAGGGGCAGGAACCAAAGATTACGACTGTGTCTCTTAAACGTTTGCAAGTGTGCTTCATATGTCAGTCAACAGTGTGAATTGTTCCCATTGGTCATTGTCTCAATTGTGTTGCCTCAGAGTGGATCCGAGTTCAACTTGCTCAGGATGTTTTTTGCATATCATCACAATCGCATTTTGGTACGACTCCATTGTCTCTTGTCACCGCAACGCTACTAGTCTCTCCCTGAGTGTATGTCTCAACTGACTGTACAGCTCTAAAAATATATCAATCTGTGCAGGACTGGTCGTCCCAGCAGATTCAGGACCAAAACCAGACCCTTTTCGTGGAAAAAAATAAGTCTCCAAGAACCGCAAAATTCCATAAAGGTATTTTCAAGTAACTCTTGCAACTGCTGATGTCAAAGTATAGAAATGAATGTTCTTCGTCAAAAAAAAAAAAAAAATGTTTTGAAAATTTGAGCATAGAAAGTCATCTGTAAAAAACATAGCCATAGTTGCCAGTAGAACCATGAATATCCGCATTCGGTTTGCATAGCTTAACGCCTGACAAGATGAATAGTTGTGTGATTTTGTGATCTTACAACAACTCATCTTGAGAACTGTTGAGACACTGTTGAGAACCAACTGTTTTACAAGTCAAACGCTGATCCTTAAGATATTGTTCAAAAGAGGAATATTTCCATGGAATATAACTGTATTATACAAGATCTCACACACATTCACATAGTCCTAAGTGTTATCCTTACTGCCGGGTTATGTTGGTCTGTAAAGGTAGGTAAGTGGAGTTCTTATCATGGAAAACTTGCTGATGTTGACTAACTAACATAGTATCTAGAGCTATGAAACCTATGCAAAAAGCTTGGTTCATTGTTGTTCTGTCTCTGTTTGATTGGTAGGCAGACGCTCCATTATGGCAAATTAACAGGGCTGGGCTTAAATATTATTTTTACGACTTGAAATATCCAGTTCCTAATCATAAAGTCCTTGCTTGGGTTGATTTTTAAACTATATGTCATGACCTGCATAATCTCGAAATCTGTGCGAGAATCAGTCTTGTGAGGCTACGTATAGGTAGTCACTCTACGAGATTAATCAGTCGGGCCTAAAACGTTGTGGATTTAAAGAGTATGACGACATAGAAGAGCTGTGCAAAAGCAAAGCCCTCTGCAAGATGTGCCAACCGGTGGTAAAATACTGTGGAAATAATGAAAGTATATAGTAAAGCACTGTATATTGGTACATCTCTAGTTAGATTCTGATTTTCCATTATTCAGTTAATATCTCTAACCCATTATCCTGTAGTGGGTGGCAGGGGCGCTGGAGCCCATCACAGCTGTCAGTGGGCGAGACCTCATTAAAATGACCCAACTTTATTTCATTATTACATCACTCAACAATTCACTCATAACTCTTGTTTTGTGTGTGTCCTTGGTATGCATGGTCACTGTGAGTCAGCAGCCTCCGCACCTAATACTTTATGTCAGACCACTCGCTCATGCATTTTTAATGGAGCTAAACCAAACCCACATGCAAACACACCAAATAAAAACCTGGTGGCCGTTACAAATGGGAGCAGATGTACTAATATGTCTACTTACTCACTCACACACACACACACACACAGAGAGACACTCACCATGACTTCCAAAAGGCCAGATGGTTTAGTGCAAGATGACTGGAAACGAGGGTGGATGGAAGGGGATAGGTTTGGGATTGTACGTCCCTCTGATTCAGTTCTAGACACCAAACATACTTCTTGACTTCTGCCGAGATAGATCTTGCAGCTGCTGGATTTAATGTGGAGTTGAACTAATGAAGGCTGAAGTAAAGGGAGTAGAGGCTTTAAAGCAAGGCTGTCATTTTTTAAGAGGAAATAACAGAATAACTCCTTTTGAAAATAAAAAAGCAATAAAAAGCACTCTTGCCCAATTCAATACACTCAGGGCTTTTATTCCTACGACCTTATTTGGTCCGTTCCTGGTCTGGTTGAGTGAATTGATATTCAGTTTCCTTCATGACTCTTCCCTGCTTGTGTTCCTGCTACACTTGGTCATATTACTTGGGAGACGTTGGATATTTTCCTTTGACTGAAGTGCAAACATTATGCGATGTAATCTTGCGGTCCAATTTTGTAGGCGCATCTATAAAACGTAATTTTATAGCCTTCAACATTTCAACTGTGACTGTATGGCGCTTTTCACAGAATACATTTTGGGAAGAATACGGGGGGGGCGGACGAAACTCGAGAAAAACACAATTATGCAGACACTAGATCAACATGGCGCAGGAAGTGACGGCCAACGCATGCTAGCGTGGGCGAGCAAATTTTCCAATGGGAGAGAATGAAGTACCCAAACATAAATACACTCAGATGCCAGTTAATTAGGAACACTAGTGAAAACTGATTCATTTAATATAACAGTCCTGCCCTAAATCCTAGCTTCATGAAGGTTATGGTATTCAGCATTTGTTCCAAATGACAGAGAGAGCTATTTATTCATCTGTGCTTTTATTTTGTAGTACTATCGAATTGTACTGTGTTATACCAACACATGTTTCCACAGCAATTTGTAAATTATGCAATGGGAATACTTGGCGATGTGGTGGGAGGAGGAGGTCATCAAGCAATACTAGCAGCATGATTCACTACCAAAAAAATAAAATAAAAATACACAACATATGCCGAGTACACCCAGCTAACGCTGAAAACTATGTTTAAAACAGAGGTTCCCAAAGTTTAGATTTTGCGGGACAGGATTTTGTTGGGGGGTCAGTCACGTGATCGGGATATGACGGTATTTTTGTGGGTCCGGGATGGGAAGGGAGCGACAATTGATTCCCGTGTCACCCTCTTGATGGAATGAATGAAGGACACTGCTAGCCAAGTTTCTGACGGGCTCCCACGCAAACCTGTTACACTGAACATAATTACACAATAAAGTTTACTTTTATTTGTATGTGTGTCCTGTTTTTTTTTTGTGTGTGTGTGTGTGTGTGGGG
>JASGAT010368246.1:0-15391 GCA_030220025.1 Chelon auratus | reverse complement strand
AAGTTTGTGAACCACTGGTTTAAAAGAAGCCCAGAAAAAGTGTCAAGGCCAAAAATACCACAGAGATGGTTACAGAGTTTATGGCGTTGGAGGATCAGCCCCCTTTTTGGAGTACAGGTTTTCTGGAGCCAAGGTAAAAGCTACCCTGTCCTCGCTACATTAGCTTTGACAGCCCTGTTTAGTCCACGTAATCTGGTCGCACGGTGCACACGTGATCTAGGAGAATACAAGGAAGATAAGAAAAGCCTTTAAGAATCCGCAGGGGAGGTTTTTGAGATCGGATCAGGACTCTGATCAGTAATTGGTGGGCAAAACAACTCGATCGTGACATCCCTACCACAAACTACATCCCCCAGAATAATCATCCATTTGAATTATAACATTTCTAATGTCATTTAAACATAAACCGAACATTTAAAATACATACATTTTCATTAGTGTACCTTAGAAACTGCCAAGTGAGCGTGTTTTTTTTTACAGTGCAGCGACAAGGCAACGGCATTCACAAGCCTGAGGAGTCACATCAGTGCAATATAAAAGCCATATGCTCCGACAATGCAGTGGGTGATCCCAGGGATGGAATGAAACGACATGACTTCATCTCTTTCCACTGAGTCCAAGAGGAGGACGGAGGGTGGAGGAGGTGCGACAGAGAGCCTGGAGAGCAGAGGAAGTTTCGTCATCCTGCTCCAGCTTACTGTCACATGGTATTTTATAGTGCGGACGGTTTGTTGGACGTTGCTGAGTTTGTGTGTTTGCGGAGTTTGATACAGTACGCATGAAAGACACACGCCAAACTTTGCAACTCCAGTCACCCGCCACGCTGGCCGAGGGTCCCGTTTGGCATGCAGGTAGGAAACTGAACAAGGTTATTGCAGCTTGTAACCAGGCAAAAGTGAATCTGTGTGTGCGCGAGTGGGCTACGTCACGCACCATTCACTCTTAAGTGGTCAGACTGGGCTCCGGCCAGCCAACCAGCATTTAGCCAAATCCCAGCTGTGCTTCCTGTCTGGGAACCGGCCTCCAGAGTTCATACACGCAACTGAATATTTTTAACACAGATAATTAGTCAAGTACAGCTTTCAGTTTTAATATTACTCCCAATATATTTGCTGTAATGATTTCATTTATGCACAGCTCACTGCATTTGCTTTCTCTGTGAAATTTAAATAATTGTATTTTGAGATAATTTTCTTTTTCCTTTGTTATTTAACCCTTCAAGTCCTAAGCTTCAACTTTTTTGCTTATTTTGGCTTGTAAAAAGGTCAGAAAATGTCCCATGAGTAAGCAATTTTGCTCTTTTTTCCCAAAATACCTGGAACATAGCTGGCAGTTATTAACAATATACTGCACGTATAAGAGTGTAATAACCTTCTGGGAGAGGCGCAAATCAGATTACCGTATTGACACCATATTGGCTGTAAAGCACAACAGAATTTTTCAGACAGCACAAAAGCGTTACGTAACTTACGGTAATCCAAAGTGTGCTTGCACAAACATGCCTGCCACCGATTCAACCCATTTTTAAGGGTTAAATGACTAAATGACTTTTAAATGACTAATTTGTAAGAGAAAGTATGTGTCGTTGTGTTTCCAAAGGTTACACAGTCTTTGTTGTGTTCGGAGTCAGTCTGTATACCAGGAGATGATTGGTCAGATTTCCACTTTGGTACAGAAGTCATGGTCCACAACAGGATTTAAAGGGGAACTACTGTTTTTTACAACCTGGACTTTATTTCTGGCATAAAATATGATCGTTTACTCACCCACTTACTTTTTGTGTAAGTTGTAGTCGTTCGGGAGATATTCAGATCTGCGTATATCCACATAGTGGGAGTGAATGGGGCACTGAAACTCATTCATTTCACCAATATTTTGTTATTGTACGCTAGTGCTATTCCCCGTTGAGTCCGGAGTTACCCGTTATCATCAGATTGACCTACAGACCCCGGATGATGCTTCTGACCTGGATGATGTCATCCGACGGTCGGCTTGTTTACCTGTAATTTGCTACTGCAAATTACGTCCACAACCTTAGAATCGGAAAAATATTCAGCCATGTCGCAAAACACTAGCAGTAGCAAATCCCTAGTTCCTTTACACAACACTCTAGATGAACTTTTTTTTTTACTTTTCACACCAAATAGAATTAAGGGCAATACGTGGTTGGTAGTTAGCACAGTTTCACCACAGTGAAAAGAACCTAGTTTCAAATTGCCTCCTCCATGCACTCTAATGTCTCTAATGTTTTACAAGAAAAGGCAAGATACGGCACTATTTCCAGTACGCCCTCACTGACCTTCAAAGACACCATGCCCGCTGATCTTACATGGGTCATGTTGGGTTTTTCCCCTACAAGACCATCAATGTACAACTTTACCTCTAAAAAACAAATTCCCCAGAAGTAGTCACTTTTCAAAGCAACCCCGGGATCCGGCGTGACCGCACTAACCTCTTCCAGAGATTTAACCTCCTTCTCTTTCTGTACACGCTATCACTCTCCTTTCGGTCTATTCCAAGTAATACTAAGAAAACAAACACCAGTTTGAAGTTGAAATGTAATCTCAAACACTTTTCTTTCCAGTGTAATAGAAGTCGTGTAAATAACTGCACAGCTACCACACTCTCCTACAGCATCAAAGAGAGCAGAGAGGGAAAAAAACCCACATTAGAGCTGGGACCATGTAAGGGCATATCTCAAATCCACATGATTCATGTTAGGAAAACCTACCATGTTCAACTATGAAACACTATCTGATCAATAACTTAAATGTCTGTTTCTTCTTTTGACAGAAACCTCACTAAGTCCCCTTTGGTTCTAAATTATTTAATAAAAACAAGCTACAGAAAAGGAATTGATTAAACAGTTATTCTAGTAATGCAAACCATGTCTTCCTCTCACACGAGGCCTGGCTGATCTACTGTCAAGGAACGCAGATTTTTTTTGGTAGAACTATTTACACAAAACCCCCTCAACAATTTTTTGGCTCTTATGTGTGGATGCGGTGGAGTTCAAGCCTTCTCGTGTTTTTCCACATCACAAGTCAAATTTGGCATTCAGGTATCCGCAGGTTTGCATTCCAGGTTGTATACTGTGTGACATGAATGCTGTACTTCTACTTATAACCAAACACCAGACGATCCAAGAGTACTTGGTTCTAACCAAGTTCGACTGGCTTCCAAGGTCAGACGAGATCAAGGGCACTATCAGGGTGGTGTGGCTGTAAGTGACGCTGAAGTGCATGAAGAGGCCTCAAAATACACACTGCGGTGTCTAAAACATTAGATCACATGTTTACTAGGGTTTAGATCACGTGTTTACTAGGGTTAGGGTCAGGGTTAGGGTGTGGTGTGGTGGTTAGCACCGATGCCTCACAGCAAGAAGGTTCTGGGTTCCAATCCATCAGCAGACTGTGGCCTCTTTTTGCATGTTCTCCCTGTGTCTGCGTGGGTTCTCTCCGGGTGCTCTGGCTTCCTCCCACCATCCAAAGACATGCTGGTTAGACAGTTAGACTGACGACCTGTCCAGGGTGTACCCTGCCTCTTGTCCAGTGACAGCTAGGACAGACTCCAGCCCCTCCGCAACCCTCCAGAGGACAAGCAGTTACAGAAAATTAATGAATGTGTTCATTAAGTTTGCCATAAGATAAGATAAAATGATTGCCACCACCGCGATCGTCCACACCCATAAAATAATTCCTCATAATTTTATAAAACGCTGAGAATCGGATAAGCTGCCACACTCATGGATCTGTTACTCAAACTGGGTTCCAGCAATGACCTCTAGCACTCATACATTACTCCACATTTTAGTGACATTGTGTATTTTGTACCTTTAAGCTAGTTGTACCTTCAAAAGGTTCTCCCAGAAGCTTTGCATTGTTATGGGTGTGAACCTAAGAAACCCCTAAACCCTACAACCAACTGCGCAACAAAAGGAGTCACTTGAGTTGGTTTGAGCATCTGATCAGATTGACTTCTTCTCTGTATTAGAAATATACCATCTGGTCTGAGGACCGGGGTTCGTAAGGGAGAAGGACATTCAGGAGCCCTTGTTATAATACGCTGATCTGCTGCAGAGCCTTGATAAGTGGTAGAGAACTGATCCATTTTGGAAGGACGTGTCTCTTTCACAACAAAAATTTCTCTCAATTTGACTCAAGTATCTCTCAAGTATAGTGGAAAAACAGAGCTTCTATTATTTAGATAGTTCCATTGCTTGCCTGCCAATGCCTCCAATAAATCTAGTGCATAAGAAAATTATCATAGAGGATGGAATAGCCCAGAGTATTTATGGACTGACGAAGAGCCAAGCGCTTTAAAGAAAATGTACAGGAAGGGTTTAGGATAATCGAGTGTCAACTGCTCGTCGTGAGACAGTCCGGCGCGTTACTACTATCAGTAGGTGACTTCCATTCCCGGTAACACCGTTTGAAAAAGCCGGTACCGAGAAAACAAGCCGCAAAACTGGGCTAATTCTGTTCTTTTCCTCCCTGGCGAGAATTTCGAGGTGAAGACACACCGCCAAGGGAAACACATATTTTCGAGGACGCAAATTGTGCAGTAAATCCTGAGAGCTGGGCCCAGATTTACAACCTAATGAGAGGCAAAAAGAGGAGTATTAGAGAGAAGATGATGAGGTAATGAGAAAACGGTGATGAGTTTCACATGTCCGCCTAAGTAGTACAAGCCAGAGAAGGCAGGAAGACACGGGGCATGACAAAGACCATGCTGCAGCTTTTAAAAAGAATGCAGAATGGTAGTCTAAACGGATTGGGGACCGCTCTATAGCTCTATAGCTAACTGATTAGTTCATTTCGAATGCAAATTCTTGAAGATATTCTCAGTCACTTGAAGATTTATATTGTTTTATAACCTTTTAGAGCTCTGACTGTTCTGACTGCCTACATTTCAGCAGTGTGTTCAGACTAGTGCTAGTTAAACCTGCTGCATTGTAGATCTAGGTCTTTATGACAATTGTTTAGAAAGTTAATGGCTTAGCAGCTACTTGTATGCAACTTTGCAGGTGATTGTTTCTTTGGCTTTTGTTTGCCAGAACTACTGTCTTTACTTAATTCTGTGGCCGTGGAAGGCTAAGATCGTTTAGTGTCAAGTAACGTTCTGACACCACGACAGGAGGTGGAAGTAAAAGGCCATGTGCTGTGCTCTCTGCCTCTAGCAGCTCTCCTGAGCTCGGCCACACTCGAAAACCTTGCCCAGAACCTTGTTGGCAGGGTAAAGCGGTGCGATTCAAATTACTCCTACCGCTGGGGCTTTGAAAAATCAAGGGAGCCGGGAGATATGCAAATCCACATTTAATGACATTTTATCCTGGAGGATCCCAACTGACAAGCGTTTTTATTTTTCAAAGGCTTTAACTCTGATCTCATCAACTGAGTTTAGGATTGAGTGTCAAGATTGAATTTGCACATTCAATTTACACTGCTCATTTGGAGTTATGCATCTGAACCTGTGCACACATGTCTATTAATTTAGATTTAGGATGAGGAGCCAGAAGCTTGAGGCTGTCATATACCTTCGTGTTACGATGCCCAACTTTACAGCAGAAATAAACACGTTTCCCCGCTCAAGACGACAGCCGTTACCTGCCGATTGGTAATGCACGGTGAAAGCGGCCGCCCGTCGACGCTTAAAATGTGGTCGGATGAAAGTGGAGCGGGTAGTGGACCGTGAAACCAAAACAATTAGCTAAAACGTCTGGAAAAAAAAGCTCAGTAGAGCTGAGGGAAATAGCCGAGTCAAGTAATAATTCTCTGTGGATTCGTCATTTGAGTCATTGTTAACGTTAATACACTGTGAGTTTTATACTCTGCGCCGAGGCTGCTTTCTCAAGCTGCTCCTCTTAACCCTGGCACGCTGAGGTTCTACGACATTTCTTGAATTCCATTGGAAATAAATACAGCTACTGGATGAACTGACCACTGTTAGAGACATATTTGAGTTCGAATCGGGGCGACGTGACTGTGCGCTGTGTGGCGGAGAAGAGAGGAGCCTTGTTTCGGCGTGCACTCTGCTTTCTGTTCGCCCCTCTTGTTATGGATGTGGTGCTGGTGTTTACTCAGGGATTCCACTGCATAGACGGTTCAGTGTGGGACAAGGACGGGAGGCCTTAGGGCCGGGGGGGGGGGGCTCAGACCCCACACAAACACAACCATACAACTATACATAAACATTATAAATCATGACATATATTCAAAACAGCTATACACACACACACACACTACAAAGCTAGGTGCCGATTCTTTTCCACCCTTTATATTTTTATTTATTTTGTGAGGGCGTGTCGCGCTCATTATCAGGGTAAATACTGAGCGGGAAGCCCAGAATAGCTGACATTTGCATGGAGAGAGAGAGAGAGAGAGAGAGAGCGAGAGGGGAGCAGAGGAATGAAGTGGGTTAGAATAATAACTGGAAACTTTGCGTGAAATTGACTTTCAGCCTCGCAGTTAGCACGCGGGCCTTGTATAAATAACGACCGGAGCGGGCCTGCCAAGCGGAGACACACATTCGCCGATAGCAAGTGAAAGGCGCAAACAGGCGCACACACACGCTTGGAGTGGAAAGAAATGCCTTCCCCCGCTTATTAACATTTACTGAATTTGCCAAAAGAGCCACACATGGCAAATATGAATCGCTGTGAGAAGTCAGAGGGAGCGGCAAAAAAAAAAAAAGGTGCAATTACAGAAGACTGAGATTCTAGATGTGGGCCTATAGAAAGTGGCCTCGGCACGCAACAAAAACGCAAAACATTGGATGACAAAGACGCACACTTATGTTATGTGTGGCTCATTCCATTGTCACATCTGTTTCTAATGGGCGACCGGGGTCGTCGTGGCACCCGTCATGTTCCTGGACCTGCAGAGCGACGGAGGAGGCGGAGGTCGGGACGAGACCTTTGTCAATCACCCACACAAGTTTCCTATTCACACCTGCAGCCCGCCGGGACAGACGGCTCTTTTACTGGAACTGCTACTTTTTCCAGATGCTCTGCACTACAAAGAGTTCAGGTTGCGGGATCAAAACACCGAGATGAAATGAGGTTGGTTTTGAACCCTGCATGCGACTGCCTCAATGTATGTCCTTAAGGCATCCCTTCGTCCAATTCTCGTGCACGCGAGAAAGAGAAGAGGATTCTGTGGTCCCAGCGTTTCTTAAAAGCAGAAAAAGAAAGAGAAAACCGTGGCTCCGTTCGACGCCGAGAAGACGTCAAGAACGAGGAGAGTTTCTAAGGATCATCCTGATCCTTTCCAGGTCTATTTCAGGATGTCAGTGGCCGGCTTTGATAGCACCACTGGAAGCAATTTCCACAGTCCCACTGATCCTGAACCACAGCTGGCAGCGTGAAGCAGGGACACACAGTTTATCAGGAGCCATGCGGGATGACGCCATTGGCGCTGAGGGCCAGTTCTGAATCAAAGGAGTTGCGTAAACGAATGATGGACTAACGTTATGAAGTCGGTGTGCAAGTTTACTTCCGTATTTTTAGGCAATTTTTGTTCCCTTGGTTGCTATCGCAGTGCATGTGAGTACTCAGGTCTACCCATTTGTCAGACACCTCTGTTGGGTGTGCAGCAGCACGTTGTTTAACGTCAAATAAACCACTCCTGGAAGCGACTGCCATCGGGCTGATGCCACCTCATCTAACCTGGCTCAGCTTGCTTCATTTGTTCTGGAACAAAGAGCGATTGCTGTGTTCATACCAGCCCACACAAAACGGCCTGAAGGGGCAACGCTCCAAGTTTGGGAACAATGACCTAGGTGTGGAAGCACCCTTAGAAAGCCCTAGCAGTAACAGAAACCAGGAGCTTGCCCAGACTGGCAATTTTAATTTGACGTAGTTGTTTGTTTTGTTTATTATTATTGTTAAGCAGTCTTTTTCAAAATTCACCCTCAACTGGGAGGATACAGTGTACCTTATACATCTTTGAATAATAAATCTATGAACAAAGGAGCAACGTGCATGGACAAGTTCAGCAACACTTTTGGAGAACCAAATTATTATCACTAGCTGATTTTTACTATTTTAACTTCTCTACTAGCTATTATGTAGTGACGGGCTGTGCATTTACCACTTAGGCCTAAATGCCCTCCAACCTCATTCAAAACACCTATCAATATGATCGTTATGACGCCAGTGCTATAGAAACCATCAACATTATATAGACACCCAATAAAACAAAACGTTACATCGTAGGCGGTTATCTCACATAGCAAGATGAATGCCATTACTAAAGCAAGAAAATCACAATCCAAAAAGTCTCCTCTCACCTACTGTAGCCACTAGCGCCACATACGCCAAATCCAGCAGAAGCATCAATGTCGACCCAATAAAATGGGAAAAGTATAAGCAAAAGATGTAAATATAATTCATTTTACTCACCAGAACTTAAGAAACAATTTAGAATTCTCCTCAGAACCTGTCAACCAAGGGTAGCGGTCGCTGTCCTGAAAGTAGTCCCGACCGGGTCAGGCTAGCTAGCTCCGGGATTGGATGACCTTTCCTCACAATATCCAGCTTCTTCCTGGAAAGCCCGCTGTGAAAATGGCTTCCTGAGAAGATCTCCAACCGAATCGATAGCCTTGTGGGTTCAAAAAATAGCTATTGAAAAATGTTAACACAGACGACTTGGTTGGTTGCGCAGCTTGCAACAGATGAACAGGAACCGCTAGCTTGGCTAAAACAGAGCGACACGAAAATGCTGACGCTACCGTAGGCCTCAGAGAAGGCCTAGGAATATGAACTTGAAATGTGATTGGTTAAAGGAACACCGTCATTACGATGCGTTTCAAGCTTCACCCGCCTGCAATTTTAATTGTGAAGGCCCAGGTGGATTACTTTGACTCCGGCAACGCATGACGGCTCAAATATGATTGGATAAAAGCTCTAATACAAAGTTAGACTGCCAGAAGCACCGCAGCTGAGAGACAGACAAGTCATAACATAGGCTATTGGAAATTATTTAATAAGATTAATGGGTAAATATTAAAATGTCAGTGATTTTGATAAAGTTTAGGCCAGCAGAGAAGATTTCTTCAAAAATAAATTTGAATTTATATGAAAGAAAACCAGAAAACACGAAGAATTGGTTTAGTATCAATCACTATATTTTTTCCTTTGGTCAACTATTTATCAAATCTACAGCTAATATAAGCTGTGTTGCATTTCCCCAGCATGCACTGTTCTGTCCGAGTTTTTAGCCATTTCCCCTGTGTAAAAACCCGTAAGAGCACAAAAAAAACAGACGCATGGATTGTACTGCATCGGCCTCTCCTAACTGAATAATGAAGTGGCCCACTGTGAGAATCAGGAATGGGCAGTTAGGAGCAGGGAATGGGCTCATTCATTCAGACGTCTGGTGAAGTTTAATGAGTGACTCAGCGCAGCAGGAAGTGACATTGTAAACCTGTCACTAACCATTTCCTCTCACGGGTCACCAGCGGCCGATCGGGTTCAAACACTGCGATGATTGAAACTTTCCCTTTTTCATTCCTCACCTTCCTCGCAACATTGCACAGTGGCAGAGCTGACATTTTTGAGCTGATAACGGAACGCATTGTGAAAATTTTTAGTCCTAAAAACAAAAAGCACTACATGAGGATGTTAATAAATGAAAGAAAGGACGAAGAAAGTGCAGGAGAGTTTTAATATACAGCGAATGAGACACAGAGACGCCATAGAGGGATGACAGATACACCAGAGACGTTACAGTATGAGCTGGATATGATGCGCACACGCATGGCTGAACAGCTGGGCAGCACATTAACGAAATATGAGGGTGTGCACATGAGGTGGGAAGGTCAAAAATGAAGAGGACAAAAAAGGAAAGCCTTAGGCATTGAATAGTTGTAGCTACACACCTGCATCTCTCTCTCATACACACCAAAACCCCACATTCCTGTTGCTTGCTTGCTAAGTGAAGCGTGTTTGTCCCGAATGAGAATTCCCTGCATTTCATTGATACATATACTGGAAGAAGTGCACAACACGATTCTGCCTCATCGCATTCCATCCAGGCAGCGAGGCCTTAGCCTGAAGAGCGACTCAGTTTGTCTTGTTCCACTTGCATTCTGGTGTGAAGGAATGCAGAGGTGATAGGTAGGACCGGGTATTTGTGTCTTGTCTCTCTAGGCGCAGTGGTCTTCTCTCTCTATGGGGGATTGCTGTTTTATTTTATTTTATTTCCCCCTTCTTCTGTCTTTCCCCTGCAGCCTTTTTAATAAACAAGCCTTTATCTGTGATCAGACTGCAACAACAAAGCAGAGTCTGGCCCAATATCCTTCGTACAGGAAATGGAACCCCCTCCCTAGCAGTAAGGCGGCGTGTTTTAGTGGATTTATCGCTATTATGAATGAGCAAACAGCAAAGATTTGGGCATAGCGTGCATGAGAAAGTCTGTCATTAAAGGAAATTAAAGGACACCATATGGACCTACAGTATTAACAGGAGTTAAAGCTGCACTAATCAAGAAATGTTTATCAACATTACACCAATCAGCCACACCATTATGACGTAGGTGAGTTGAAGTTAAAAACACCACAGAGTTTCCCATACAATGTTAATATATTGCCCCGACAGGGTCTTGGGACGAATCGGAAATATTTTCGCAAGTCTCAAACAACGTTCGGCTTGTGTTGCCCCCGAAAGCATCAGTTAGATCGTCTTTACCTCCTTTCCCTTCCCCAAAACTGCTTCCTCTAAGACGTTAACCCCGCCCACAAAATGTATCGGACAACTCACAAAGCATGTGAAGGTATTTTTTTGTTTAGTAATAAAATTTTACTTTATACATTGTTCACGATTTTTAGTACATGGAGATTATTTTATTTTAGAGTTGTTCAAAACCTGGAGAAAACGACTCCGGACGTAACGTGAGCTAGCCTAAAATTAAAGGCGCTAGCTAGCAAAGTTAAACTGAAAGTTGGCCGTTTACTATGAATTTTTGATTATTTTTCTGAATGATTTTTTTTTATTTGTCCATACAACGCCACGTGTCAACAGCTTCTGTTTAGTATTCCTTAGTGTTTTACAAGACTGCTGCTATTTGTCGCTAAACCCAATATCCGCGTTATTACGGCAATTTGAAGGCCGATACAAAACGGATGTTGTTATTTTCTGTGCAGGCATTTCTTATACTGTATAGTATTCAGTATTAGAGATCACAAAACGTATCGGACAACTCACAAAGCATGTGAAGGTATTTTTTTTGTTTAGTAATAAAATTTTACTTTTTACGTTGTTCACGATTTTTAGTACATGGAGATTATTTTATTTTAGAGTTGTTCAAAACCTGGAGAAAACGACTCCAGGCGTAAATGGAGCTAGCTTAAAATTAAAAGCGCTAGCTAGCAAAGTTAAACTAAAATTTAACCATTTACTATGAATTTTTGATGATTTTTATGAATGATTTTTATTTATTTGTCTATACAACCCCACGTATCAACAGCTTATGTTTAGTATTCCTTAGTGTTTAACAAGACTGCTGCTATTTGTCGCTAAACCCAATATCTGCGTTATTACGGAAATTTAAAGAGTGATACAAAATGTGTGCTGTTATTTTCTGTGCAGGCATTTCATATAATGTATAGTACTCAATATTTGAGATCACATCATACAAAATCCTGTGGGAAACACTGCACTACCTCCTCATAATTGTACTTATGAGTAGGTGTCAGTGGGCATTGGGCAATGCTCAGGCGCCTTTGGGTGCTGCAATCCATATGGATGTTTCTTTGGCACATACCACCCGTCTAAGCTTTGGAACCTTACCCAAACTAACAACTAAATCCAATATCCTTACAACATTAACCACATGAGTCACAAGCTGAACTGATATTGCCAAACCCATACCGTGGAGCTCCAGGTCAACATAACCTGCGCAATCCTAGTTTCCTCCCAGTAAAAAAAATTGAGCTACAAATTTTGAGTGTTGTGAGGTGAAGGGAAACAGGTGTTGTTTTGAGTGGTGTGAGGCATTCAGGGACCTTGTGATGTGGCTGCTAACAAGTCCAGACTGGTTGTCTTGACCCACGCTGATGTATTAATGCACTGTACTGCACGTGAGGAGGGGATATTCGGTCCAGATGACGCTTCCCTTTCTTCTGACTTTATTGTCCGTTCTTTATTTCACGCGGCTCGGGAGGAGGCAACATCTGTTTGTGCTTGCTCGCGTGCGTGGGTGTTTGTGTGTGCACAGACGTGAAAGGTATTACATGAGGGCAGGGAGACGAATGATGCTGGTGAAAGAATGAAGGGACCCAAGAGTTTGAGCTGCGGTTTGCGTTGCTGCGTACGGCAGCGAAGAGCCGAGCAGAGGAACAGCTGTGCATGAGGCACAGGGGTAAAAATGTGATGACACACTGTAAATCACCTTCAGATTTTGAGTTCACTGTGACATTGATGCAAGAAACACATCACAAACTCCATGTGTGTACTCCATGTGGACTGTGGATATAAATCTGTAGTATGATGAACTGAAATATTTTTAGTACCTGCCCTTGGAAGATTATAAAGTCCACTTTGTTTATGGCAAATATGTAGATGTTAACTACTGGCCAACACATTCAGCCCCATAATGGTTTCCCCATAATGCCCTAACAGTGCAACAAACCTATCTCTTTCCAAACCACTACTTTGTCAAGGTTAATGGACCTGGCGACCAAAAGTGGCGGTTATTAATATAACTTGGGTTAAAGGATGATTATTAAAGAAACAAAACAACTTGTCTGAAAGTCAAAGTCTGATGTTTTGTTGACCCATCTATCCACCACCTTGTCACTCAGTTACAGTGTCACCTGACTACATTCTTTTCACATTACTAGTGGTTTGTCTAGCAACGGCAAATAGTTTACTTGATTCATTTTACTTTTTATTTTGATTTCGGCCTCATTTAAGTTGAGCGATTATATTGTTAATCAATACTCAAGTTTCAACCCAGTCTAGTCCTCCAGGTATAATTACACATGTCTGTAGGTGTGGAAAATCAAACTGTCATCAAAACTAAACAAATGATTCAATAAATGTGTATTCAGTGGGCATTAAATGCACCAAAATGCACTCACGTTCCAATTTAATTGTCAATTTATTTGTGTATGATTTGCTTCATTTCAACTTTGTATATGAATTTTCAATATTTTGGATATGAATTTCAATGTGACATGATTGGCATTCCTTCCAATGGTATTCTGCTTCCCCACTGAATATTCAAGAGGCGGTGATAATGCCCCAAGGAAAGAAAAATGTAATACAAATGTACAAAAGCTAGCAAACAATGTGGGTTTCAAAAAATTTGTCACAACCTTTAAACTAAGACAAAACCATGCTTGTCAATGACAACGACATAATCAATTAATGCAAGTACGACGATATTTTTCAGTAATATGAAAAGTCAAATGTCTATTACACACTGTGTACTACCACACCACTGTCATGGTTTCTAGTACAGAAATACTACATACTTTCATACATGGTATGATCCTCTGGCAGTGCTTTATTACAGTATTATTTAGGCTTCTCATCATTACAATGACTTTGACCTCGGTATAAAGTTGCCTGACATAGAAAGACGAGAAATTCTACTGGAGTGAATATGTGGATTCACACTGAAGCAATGTGATGACTAAACGTGTGTAAAAGGGTAAATTTGAAGTGACAAATTTTTAAAACAAATCATAAACTCAGGAAATGATGAGGTGTGACGGTAAGAAGACTCTGGCCAATGCCTCGACATCCAAGATTCTTGGTTTTTGCAACTCTTAAGCTTCTACTGAGTGAAACATCTTCTAAATAGATGATCTTTGACTTAGCCTAGCATCTGTGAACCATTTAGCGAACGGCAGCTAGCTTTTAACGGGAGCTGGGTGCCTCACTGAGATGAGCACCACCCCTTAAATCTCGCTTTCCACTGCTCCCTAAAGGAAAGTGAGTCGAAACTCCACCCGCTTCTCTTTAAATGCATCTACTTTGGGCCGGATCCAAACCACACCACCTTACTCCGTTTACTTTCCCTTGGATGTGGCTGAAGTGCAAACGATACGCCGCTCCTTCATCCCCCTATCGCCATATCCTCATCCCTCCTGAACCAAATTTGGACTACTTTTTTTCTTCAATTTAAGGATCTGAGGTCTCAAGAAAGAAGTGACCACAAAAGCACAATGTGACAGACTACCTATACTTATATCGTGATTAATTGCATATAGAGGTAGTACCTTACTGTTTGACTGTAAAATACTGTGTATACAATAATGCTGCGTCTGGGTACATTGCAAACATTTTGAGAAATCTGCTTGTTGCTGTGTACCACCACCCCAGCCTGTAGCTATTACTCGTTTGGCCAAACAAGGTCCCATTGGTCTTGGTTGCCTTTTCCAATCATTTTTTTTGGGACGGTGAAGAAGATCTCCAGCAACCTTTCATATATTAAAACTTTTATGCACTGACAGGCACGAGCCCCTCCAACAAAAACATCCTAGGTTGAAATTCATGGCAGCAGCGTGATTCAGTTTCTCCAAAACGTAATTGCTACAGCTTGCTATCCATGTTAGCCAATCCATGTAAAACGTAGCCTAGCCCACAACATCTTCTGCACAAAGATACCATTCTCACCTGTTCAAAGCAAAGTTAGTTTGCAGGGCAAGCAAGTGGCGGACATTGAGCAGCGTCCAGAGAACCCCCTCCTCATTCGCTCCTCAAAGCCAAAACATCCTGTTTTTCCAGGAACCAATGATGTCACTGGTTCCAGAGACGTAGCTAACCAGAGACGTAGAAAACTGTCGCTGTTTGACACTGGGTCAACAGAAAGGTTGAAAGATGGCAAAATTAGCCCTCTCCAGTTCTTTTGTGCATTTCATTGTGGAATAAAACTATGCGTAAGCAGTGCTGGTCAAAAATCACACCAAACTAGATGTGGTTTAGCCTAGAATCTAGACTGCCCCTAGCGGCAGCAAATTACATTTGCTTCCAGGGTCAGTCTAGTTACTCTATGTTGACTTGAGATTTTGAAAAATCCAAGATGTACAGACCAATCACGAGTCGGTGGGCGGGCTTAACATAATGACGACTGACCTGCGAGAGAACTATGGCTGTCTCCTTGTTGAGCTTTACCGTCTTCTTCCAGGACGAAGGCAGAAGCATCAAACGAGGTGAAAATCATTATAAATCTGGTCATGTCGAGAGCTGTAGTTACACAAAGGGACTTTTGGTCGGTTCTGCACGCGCTAGCATGCGGGTAAGCGGTAAGCGACTTGGACTTGTAGTTCGTTTAATTTAATTCCATAGCGTTTTACTTAACTATCTTGCGACAAACTGTGACATTCTTGACATGTAAAATCATTTTTTATTCTGAAAAACAACATATGTATAATCCAAGGCACA
>JASGAT010368245.1:10551-37084 GCA_030220025.1 Chelon auratus | reverse complement strand
CCCGCCTCCCGCCCACGCCACCCTCTTCCTCACATTGTCATCTCCTAATCCCTCCCCATGCCTTCCCCTCTTGTCCATGTGCTGATCTTAAAAGCAGCTGACTCGATGCAGACAGTCAATTAAAGCCTTGCTTGGAAAGCACAGGCATGCCGCCTCCTACATAGCGTCGTGTCAGTGGCTGTGGCAGCGAGGCCAAAGCCTGCTTTGCACACGCACACACCCGACTCCTCAGACACACACACACAGTCTTTTGATGCAAACCATAAAAGTTTCCCTCTCATTTTCTTTCTTTCGCCATCTCACAGCCATTTGCTCCAGCTTGGATGCGATGCCTTTGCCGTGGCCTACATATGCTTTCTACCTCTCTTTTGACTTTTTTGGAACATTTCTAAAACTCCGAACAGAATGAAGCAAACAAAGCATGAAAGCGTGGACTCGGATATTGCCATTTTGGAGGACATTACCCCTCCTCTCTCACTTCACAAATCTGGTCGACTTGATTTTTTTTCTTCTTTAACTTAATGTAATTAAATATTATCTTTCAATATGAATCAATGGACAATGGTTCTGATGTGTTCACTGGTGCTTAGCGCCAGGGTCTGGCCTCTGCTGGAGCTTAAACTATCAGAGTTTAAACGTTTTCAAATATAGACTGGGGTTT
Source organism: Chelon auratus (assembly GCA_030220025.1). Classification (NCBI taxonomy): domain Eukaryota; kingdom Metazoa; phylum Chordata; class Actinopteri; order Mugiliformes; family Mugilidae; genus Chelon; species Chelon auratus. The sequence continues at coordinate 36,423 of JASGAT010368245.1, read as the reverse complement.
CATGTGAACCACACATGTGCTGACTCGTAGCGCAGCAGCTTTGAGGGAAAAAGAATCAGATCAACGCTGCGACTTTGGTGGCAGTTCCCGGCAAACTTAGCGGAGAGCGCTCCGCCACAGAACGGTACCTGTAACCAAAGGGCTAAAGCAGGACAAGGCAGACGGCTAAGCGACAAAGAGAGCTCTCTTGTCTTTCTTTGTTTACTTGAAGCTCAGTTACAGAGATACGGTTTTCAAAGGCAACAATCAAGCTCAAATTAAGTAGGAGCTGCTTTTTTTAAAAAAAAAAAAAAATCTGAATTGCACCAAATTAGATTAAAAAAAAAAGTTTCAGAACAGACTGTGACAAAATAAACTGAAACGTCAGTATTTCAAAAGTTAAAAAAAAAAAAAAATTTGTCAGATAATGACAGTTCCTTTGCTCACTGAGACAAAGAGTTATTGGCTCAGGAAAATACAGTGTAGCATTGATGAATTACTTGTGATATATGCATCTATATATATGCGCACACACACACACACAGGCGTGCGCGCTGGCACTTGTTTGCTTCGTGAGATCCAGATTTTAAATAGTGCAAGGCTTAGGGAGACAGAGATGGATATACAGTTAGCTTAATATACATTTGGACGCTGAAACTATGTTTGCCTTTTTAGCTGTGAACCAAAACATGCTCAGAGTTCTAGCTATGTAATGAAAGTTGGCCTAAAGTGCAGACTCCCAGCTCTAATTCAAGAGGTTGTACAAATGTAGCGTGTGAAACATTCAAGCATTGTGTAATGACGGTCCTCTTCATTACCACGGTCTATTATAACATGTCACATTAATATTTACTTAGTGATTAATGAACTTGAGATACAAGGAATAACTTCGCACAGATGGAAACTGTTTTATCGTGCCTTTGCTTGTGTGCTTCCTTAACGGCTGCCGCGTGCTGGCCCCGGGAAGGTTCGGTTTTAAGAAAATGTTTAATATTTGAATGGTGCAATCTCCAGTAACCCGGCGGTTCAAAGGTTGCACACATGCAGGCTGGTGTAGCGTGGAAACATTATGTAATGTCTTGTGCTTCTTACCTCTGCTGTGTTGTCTTTCTCAGGTGTTTGGGCTGAAAAGAGTCCCCCAGGAGGCCCGAACAAAGGTTTTAAAGGTTCTGGGAGAAGAGGGGGGGTTGGCACATGGTCAGGAGTAAACAGGAATCGATAGCAAGGTGTATGTAATAGTTTAAATGAAGTTATGAATGCAGTGGTGCATGTGATAATGGTGAGAGTATGTGTCTGTAATTTACCTGTGAGCATATTGTGGATTTGGTGAGGGAGTCCTCCTGTGGACAGGTAGGGCTTGTGGGTTGATTAGTGGCAGCCTATATAAAGTGAGCCAGTACACATTGGGAGTATGATTGATGATTATGCTGCTGCTGCTCAGACCTCATGCCACCAGTGGTCTCCAGTGGTTTTAGCCTCCTGCTTTAATCCAGGCGCTGCGAACAAGCCATTTGAACACAACAACGCAACCAAATCTCAAATGCAGTTGAACCAATTAACATAATCACAAATCAAAAAGTTAATTTTTAATGCTTCGTCAAGGATCCTTAGCAGGCAGGGACTTGCCTGGAGTCTGGAGCTCACGGGTTTCCTCTTGTGGACTTAAATCTTTCACCGGTCTCATTGATGAAGGAATATCCCACAGCTGTCCACGAAACGGCCTTTGAGTTAATGGCCCAATTACCTTTGGTTTTCTTTGGTTGGGCTGTGTTTTAAAGAGCCGCAACCCGCAACTTTCCTCCAATAGCTTCAAATTCAAGCCGAGACAGAGGCTAAAAGTCTGCACTTGAAGCAATGTATTCGTCAGACTGTACGGCTGCAGCAATGAAAGTGTTTTGGTAAACAGGTAAATAATGGAAAATTGAGCCAGAGAAGGAAAATGTATGCTGACAAAAGCAGATGTCATTTATTGAAGATAAGGAAAAAAAAGAATTATTCCTGGATCAGGCAACAGAGGCCAGACCTCAGCGCTCAGTGTTTTTTATTATACAACACTGACACCTCTGTGTCCAAAAATATATGCAGACAAATGTAAGTGGACATCATTAATTTAGGTTAAAAAAAATTTTTAAAAAATCTTCCTGGATCTCTTAATAGGGAGGAAAATATAAACTAGAGTAGGGAAGGAAAGTCTGACTAACAATCAATGGCTGCTCACGAGTCTAGAACAACAAACACACACACACACACACACACACACAAAAAGCCTTTCCCATTAATGCTTTTTGTCCCAAGACCTTGGAGTTTAGGTCGGTGAGATGAATTGTTTTTTTAAGTATCTTCTTAAAACTCTCTGCCCTGAAAATGCTTTTACGCAGTGACCTTTAATTATTTTCCAGCACCCTCTCCTTTAATGATCTTCCTTTACCTGTGTTTCCTTCATTTGTTTCCTGACTTTTTGCTTGTGTTTTAAGCATTTGTTTTTATTTATTTACTCCATCGTTAAGCGTTTAGTTTTAAAAGCAGGCTACGGGCATCTCCCGCTTAATATGAATGTTACCATACCCGTTAAAGAAGGGAGATAGAACGCGTTAATGAGTGAGTTTTTTTTTATGCAAGCCAAGACAAACAGCAGCCACTGTGTGCATACCCAAGCTTGTTTTTCAAACGCTCTCCTTATCGATTCCACCGTGCATTCCTTCATCCCTTTGTCAGCTTGGATGGGTCGGCGTACGACTCAATTTCCAGCCGGGTATGAAGCCGGTCGGCCCGCCCCGCTGTTTGGTTACAGAGGAGTAAATCTCCACGGCGTCAATATTCCTGCTCCCAGGAGAGCCGGCCCTAATGACTTTGGTGACCTTGTGAACTTTTCCCCGTCAGAACGAACCGGCATTCTGGTAAGACTCCGGTAAGAAGAGCTAAATCATCGCAGTGTAGTTTGTTCTACCCAGCGTTTTTATATTGTGTCTGCGTTACCGCCGCATCCCCCCCGTTGGATACTGCCAGGAGATAAGACAGTACATGTGTCTGGTATCTGAGACACAAGTGATATGAGTGAACTGGGATATGATTTTCTTTATGTGTCCAATAAACCAGTAAAATATTTAATGACGATAAAAACACAACGCCATCTAAACCGATCAGCCACAACATTAAAACCATTGACAGGAGAAGTGAATAACATTGACCATCTTGTGACAATACAATATGTTCTGCTGGGACCTGGTATTCGTGTGGATGTTACTTGGACATGTACCACCCACCTAGACCAGACCCATAGGACCCAAAGGCCTCCCACTAACAGCATTCTGTTGCCAGACACCACAGGACATCCTCAGCAGGCCCATGTCCATTCTCTGATGAGTCACAACTGTTTTGGAGGGACAAGGGAGACCTACACAATATTAGGAAGGTGGTCATAATGTTATGCTTGATCGGTGGAAAAAACTTGGCTTTTACCAGAAACAACTTCTTGTCTGTTTTGATTAACTGTCCAGCTGACTCTGACATCTCCAACTCCTCCGACTGCCCAGTGCGAAATTCCTTCAGCGTGTTCTGCCAGTTTCGAATCGTCCACAACATTTCAGCGCAGATCAAATCTCGGTTTTTCTTTTTCTTTCTGACAAGGCTATTCAATAACGCTCCATTTCTCCTTTTTGATCCACTCCTCTGAGAATGTGTCGGCGCGCTCGGCATCGTTACCGAGTTCAAAAGGTCCGCTTACGCTTCAGCACTAACGTTTTGGGCAGATGGCCTCGTGGTACACGCGAGGGCTCTTTGATATCGGAGTTTGAAGCCGAAACAATGGCGGCAAAGCGCCCGGCCCACGATGCAGAGGAGCGGGCCTCAAACCGTGACGCTGCCGGCGCCAGGCTCAGCCTCCAGACACCTCTAATTTTGATCCATGTAGTCAGAGCCCATTGTTCCTAGAGGCCTGGTGTTTCTTTGTTTGTTCGCGGGAAAACTAATGTTCTTTTTGGCGTCTTGTGAAATTTTGTCATTTCAGAAATTTGTGAAATCTCTTTGTGATTGCAGATGCAACACTTTAACACCCACAGTCACTTGCAGATCCTGTGCAGAACACTTTGGGTTTCTTTTTGCACCAACCGCTCTTTGCAGGATTTGATGGGACAGCCAGTCCTCTAGAAATTAGACGCTGCTTGACATGCACACCACCAGTGTGAGAGCTTCCTTACTCTTGAGTGACCTATTTTAAATAATTAGGTGATCTTTTTAAATATCCTGGCGGACCCAAAGGCATCTACCACAGTTTTCTGCAGGCCTTAAACAGCACACTTCAATAGCTGAAGTCCCACCATCGCCACTATGACTCTGAATGTGCCATAAATTTAGGGTCGTTATTTAATTTTCCATGTGACTCATCAGCATTTTTATTTATTCAGTGAGGAAACGGCAACACCACGTCACTTTTACCTGTCACTACTTTGCATGACACCTCTATAGTGGGCACTGTCAATAGGATCAAATGTTTGCTTGCCTAAATATGTAAAAAACAACTATTTGATCAGGGTGCACGTGCTTCACCGGGCCGCTCGACTAACAAGTTGAAGCCAATTCATCAGCGGTTTTATTTACAGTTCACACGCGAAGGGACGAATTACAGTTTCCAACAAGGCACCGCACACAGAAAATCCATGGACCCGTGCTGTGAGGGTTCTCTCTTCACACAGGAGGGGGTGGAACAATAGACGTGGAAGAGGTTTGCTCCAGTTTTTCCTTCTCCTCATTCATTGACGAGAGAGGTCGAGAGTTCTACTGACTTGTTGTTTGGTCCCCAAAAAAGGAGCTCTGAAGTGCTCTGAATGATTTTAATCTTTCGGTTTTTCCATATAACAAACTATCAATCTATCATCGTATCTATTCTTATTGGATTTGCTACTTGCTCTTTTTTGTATATATTTAATATTTAATTTAGGATTTTAATCAGAATGCATTCTTCTCTTCTCAATTTTTCTTGGCCCCATTCATTTATCTCTCTTGGTCTCTTTAAAGCAGTGTTTCCTTACCTTATGATCCAACTTGTTCTTCCACCATCTGCCAAAACAATTCTTCCATACCAACTGCAGTTTAATCCTCCAATTAATATCTACTGTTTATGCACTTCACTGTTGCAATACCCTCCGGCAAGTTTCTTCTTGTTATTGCTACTCTGTCATCCGGCGGCATGGCGGACCTGGAGGATCCCCCACTGATGATTTTTCTGGTCCACCTTACAGGAGAATCAATGAATTCAAATTTAATCTTCTGAGGGATTTCTGCACCCACGCCACAACAGAGTGCCAGGCTCAAGGAGCTTTCCGAACTGCTTTGGATACCGCGACACCAAAGTACCCTCTGGCCTGCGACGCGTCGAAGAGAAGAAGCCGAATGTGGCGCCTTGATCGCGCGGGACGCACCGGCTTTTCCACGCTACAGTGAGCCCTGTGATCTATTCCATGAGCGGCCCCAAAGACGAAGAATTCGCGGGGATCAAGGTGCCAGATGCGCTATATACATAATGCGCCGGCTGATGGAGCTTTCCACACTACACCGGACACGGTAATCCAAGTGCTCTGTAAGGTGCTCCAAGAATGAGGTATACCGTGGTGTTGAGGCGTCACATGTGGTGAAATACAGGAGGTGTCCTTGAAAATGCAATTGTTAAGTTCATTAAAAAGTGTCTTTTTTTTTTTCAAAAAGTAACATCAAATTGTTCAGTTCAACTAAATATTCATTTAATTTTTATAAATAGTTTTCAGCCTTCATTCAAATATTTTTATTTTTAAAACCACTTATTCATTTATTCAACTTCATTCATCTTCTGTATCCGCTTGTACTAATCTAGAAGTGTCTTTTTAATTATTCCAACCCTCAGCACTTTGATGATTAAAGTATAGCATCAACATATAGTCTCAAACCTCATTAATAAGCCTCCTGCTGCAGTTCTGTACCTGATTAGTGACAGTAGTCAACACCATGTTGCATTGATTTTCCAAGGATTTTACAACTCAATAAACCCTTAATAGGGCAAAGAGGAGGAGCAGTGGGAGCTTTACACGGTGTAGCGTTACTTTATAGAACAAAAACACAAAGTCAACTGATTTTGATGATACATAGCCGAACAAATACTTGCGCAGGTGTAGCAAAAGCAAGTGTAGCCAAGTGTTCTGGTTATGGATGAGTTGATGGGGGGACATTGCGCCGTATGTGGCGTGGTGACCAACATGACAAGATGTGTCCTAGGTACTGAAACATTAGTGGCAAAATCTCAAAGGCATGCCATTATGAGCGGCCATCAGGACGGGCAAACCAAGCAATTGCTTGGGATCCCATGAAAGAAAAGAGAAAGGGACAGCACATTTTGCAATGTCAGCCATGATTGTAGTTACTGGACAACTCAAAGAACTTGTTTTAGGACGTTCTCAAATTCATTTTAAGTTAAAGTCCTGCATATGGAATGTTAGGAAAAGGTATGGAAGGATAATCTGTGAGCAGAAAACCGCCCTCGTGACGTTACATCATAAGATCATTAGCATACAAACCAAGCAATTGTTGCCTGGAGATAACTGGCGATACAATTGCGCTGTAGAGAGAGAGAGAGAGAGAAAAAAAGAGACCTCCAGTTGGCTACCTTTAGGCATATTTTGCAATCAAAACCATGAAATGTATGAAGGCCCTACAGTGCATCAACACACCAAACGAGTGGCCCCCCTTTCTATCTACCCTATGACCAATTTAAGTGTCACATGTATGTCTTTGCCTGGGGCCCCCAGAAACTAGGATCACCACTGATTACGAGGACTTCTAATATGTTGCATTAGAAAGCATATTTCTCTGAATTAAAACCGTGGGCAGCTATGAGCATGAAGTTAGCAACAATCAAGGTGTAGTACTTCCCATAAGGCCTGTACTGAACTTTATATTTGACATAAAAATGCATTTGGAACCAAGATACTGCTAGACTTGTTTTGTTTTGTTTTTCTTTTAACAACAATGAATTAAACCTGACATGGAAAATAACATATCACCTAGCATGAGCCTAGCAGCAGTCCTTGTGTTACTAATAGAAAACCCGACGGGGAGCTTCTCCCACTCCCAGCGCTGCACTGAGCGTCTCGCTGTGGGATCGTCTGAGACCTGACCTTTCTCTGCGCCCCTTCCCTTTGATCCGTCCAGACACAAGCTACTTCCTCTTCGCCGCTACACCAAGGAGGGCTTAGAACTTAGCTTGCCACTCAGCGATTTAAGCCAACAAAGTCTGCTTATTGGTGCCGCAGCGGGCTCTCCCTTACTGTCGTGGATTAAGAGAAGGCGAGGAAATCCGAGGAGCCCTTCCCAGCTCTCCGTCGGAATTTCCGCGAGACAGTGGCTCACCGCGGAGAGCAGGGAAGAAAGAGATCTCAGAATTAATGCTGGAGCCGTGCGGCTGCAGACAGTTAATTGTTGTGCTGATAAAACGTCAGCGTAACAGTAACATCTCCCATTGTAGCCCTCAGCAGCTGCAATATCCTCTCACTTTTGCTTTCAGTGGAAACAATATCAGTGTGACATGAAAGCTTTGGAGCCCAGATAAATACAATACGCCACTGGCTTTTTTTGATAATCAGCTGACGCGTTGAAAAAAAGTGAAATTAACAAACCTATCAAATAAGACACTATCCTCCAATACCTCCTTTTTACTCTCTCCTAACTGTCTGCAGCCACACTGACAGTCCTAGAAAGGCCCATTTAGGCATTGCAGCCCTTGGAGGTAGAGGGAAATTACCGTTTTTTACAACCTGGACCTTATTTCTGGCATAAAATACAATCATTTACTCACCCACATAACTTTGGTGTCATTTGGAGTCATTTGGAAGATACTAAGATCCAGCGGAGCGCCATGTACTGTATATCCATATAGTGGGAGTGACTGGGGCACCGAAACGCAGCCTCTAAATAACGCATTATCTGCCGCGAAACTCGTTCATTTCACCAATATTTTGTTGTGATACACTAGTGCTATTCGCAGTTGAGTCCAGAGTTACCTGTTATCTATTCGTGGATGTGCAGCGGTTTGTTGTTCTTTGGCCACCCGTTTCTCTCTCTGCCTCTGCATCCTCCTTTCAGTCAACAGGGAATAGCACTAGCATATCATAACAAAATATTGGTGAAATGAACGTGTTTCACGGCAAATAGTATGTTATTTAGAGGCTGTGTTTCGGTGCCCCATTCACACTATATGGGTATATGTGTCTCCGTTTTTTTTTTGTTTTTTTTTCTTCACTGCTGTTCACAACAGATGTCATCTTGCATCTTTAAGGCAAGCTTCATAGGTTGCATCCCAAAATTAGCCGAGAAGCTAACGTACAATGAGGCTACAGCTCTTGCCGCAGTGGCACGCGTTCGATTCCAGTCTACGCCATTTGCCGCTTAGGGTTGCCCTCTCTTGCCCCATTATTTCCTGTCTCTCTTCACTTACAGATATCTAATAGTAGCCTAAGAGGCCGCAAGACAACAGAAGAAAAAAAAATAGCCAACAGTTCGTAAGGCAGGAGTGCCTGAAAGGAAGAAACGCCCATACGTCTGTTCAGAAGCAAAAGCACACCAACGTTAAAGGCTTGGATATAAACAGGTTCTTGGACATGCGCTAATTTTGCCATACCAACACTTTCCAAGAGCAAAGTTGCACAATTTAGAGTCTATGTAAACACTGGTTATTGCTTGCAATGTTCTCGTTCTTAGACCAGTATTTTAGCATGCTAACATTTGCTAACTTGCACCAAACACAGAGGAAAGGCTCTACAGTTTTACAGTGTCCGTAAATGCATGCTACTATCACTTCTGAACCCCTGGGGTTATCACCCAACATTACCGTTTACTTGAAGGCTAGTAAGCGTGCAGTTAAGGAGCCAATAAGCGCCTCTGATGTCCACCCCGCAATCCCACATCTAGCCATGGTGCACGTCAATATCCTGAGAAAACGGTCATCTTTTTATAGCCTAATCTATCTCCATATTGATGTACGAGATGAGAAAACATTACTGATGAACCCTCCCGCTACAGTGCTGTATTTCAAACCTGCCTCCTCCGCTGATACACTCTCTACGTGTGAAAAATTACTCGTGCATTATTTATTGCCGCGTTGCTGTGCGAGGCATGCAAACAGTTCACGAGGCCGATGCTACAAATTAACTTTCAAATCCGGGGCTCAATATCCTGCTCCAATCTACGAGCGGCAAAACGCAATTCTTTTTTTTTTTTGCGTTCCTCTCGGTGTGTGTCACGCAATAAACCGTCGCTTATGATGTGGAATTGAAACATAATTTCAATCACATTTTCTGTCAGCTGGCAATAACCTAAACAGTAGGGACAGAAGGGGAAAAAAAAAACAGCTATGAGATGATACAGTGTAATTATTCTCTCCACTAATGGAGATGTGTGGCTACAATCAAAGCGTGCTCCATCTCTGATTACCTGAGATTCCACAGGGGGGAACGGCTACCTAGCATGTGTGATGATTTTGCATGCGTCTCCTCGCCCACTTGTGGCATGTAATCCGATTCTGACAGTACAGGCGATGATGTTCACCGGCGCTGATTAAACACACGGGATAAATGTCTTGACCTCTCGCCGCCGCTCCATGAGCGAAGTTGACCGGAGTGCAGCGGCTGGTGAGCCCCTCCCCGAACGTTCTCTCTTGTAGCGACAAAATTAACATTTCAGCACGGGCGTCTGACTAATGGAGACGGAGCTGAGGGATGATATGCCTTCCAGCAGCAGGGGTGAGCGTGGATCCCGGGCAAACAACAACGCGGCGGGAACAGAGTGACCCACCTGTTCCGCACACGGATCTCTTTGCTGTCATTTACAAATAGATAACAGGTGCGTTTGCTTGTGCTGCCTCCTGGTTTGGCAGCCTGCCCGAAGCCAGGAGAAAATTGAATAGAGAAGAGGAACACATTTGTAATTGGAAAAAAAAAAAAACTTAAAAAACAAGGTACATCATTCAAATTTGCCACAAACTATCAATTCTAAACTACCAAAGGCAATGATTTTCTGCATCCGTGCTGCTCCTTTGTAACAGAGCTTGGTGTATGGGTAGGGGAAAAAAAAAAGTTGCAACAAAGCCATTACATTGTCTGGTCGCGCCTTCTGTGCTGTGTTTTCTTCTTCTTTGTGCGTTTGCAATAGTAAACCTACAACAGAAGATTACATTCTCAGCCCTACTAGACACAAAACGCGATGAAAGGAAAACCTAGACAGGAAAAAAGGAAAAAGCCGCAGTGTTGATGTGCACCAAACTAAATGCAGCGTGCATTGATACATTCAGCATTAAGGGAGATAATTTTGATAAACGCTGCTCTGAGCGTCACATCTTGTGACCTAAATAAACTGTTTAATTCAGCGGAGTGGAGTTTTAGCTCCGAAAACCCGCTCGGCTCGTGTGCCATTTGCCCCTCCGAGGCGAAGATTTGCTGAGCTGGAGCGTACACAGCATGCGTCCGCCGACTCCATCTCGGTTTTGCCGCCGGCTTTTTGTCTGTCACCTGCCTCTGACCCTTATCACGCTGGATCACAGGTTATCACAATAATGACGGACCGGCTGCCCCAGATTTAAAAACGCCGCCTACTTTGGATTTCTCCTCCACCCTCCCCCTCCCTCGAGATTCACATCGCGGGAAATGAGAGCAACAGCCGTTTCTCCAGTGATCTTCACTTCCACGTACATTACACCCTTTGAATCCTTCTGTTTGAATAACGTCTCTTTATATGTTCCTCCTCCCACCCCCCCCGCCCGTCCATTTCTCTCCTCCCCAATCCCTGCTAAGTAGGATTTCGCGTGGCATTTGTCGCAGCTGGGCCGCTGCAGGTAGCCGATTTGCATAGATTGTTCAAGAATGGTAATTGAATGGGGTGCTCTAAGAAATCATGTCGGAAATCATTTTGTGTTGCTTTGTTGCGAGTATCGCCCCATTCATGGCAGATGAAAGGGGTTTTATTATCCCATTATGGGGCCTATGTCGCGGTGACGCAACGGCCACCGCTCCCTCTCAATGCTATGTTTTACTGGAGGGGGGAACTTTTTAATAGGATCCCCACAATGACAATTATCTGCAGGCAATTCTCTTTCTTGTGAACGAGGTCTCATTAATTGCATTTACAGACTCTGAAATGAAGTATGGAGAATGCTTTAAGTCAAGGACTCCCAAACTAATTTGCATGGTAATGAATACGTTTCTCTGGGAATCTGAAAATGATCCCATATGAGCTTTTTTCGGGAGCAACGCCACGAGATACTTGGAAACAGAAATCTGGGAATAGGAGGTGAGCGTGAAGCCGGGCTCTAATCAAAGCCATTGTGTGTAAATTTCCCGTTGGTGTAAATCTGCCAGGCTCAGTCTAAAGCCTGAAAGGGGGCCATTTGTAGAAGAGGAAGTGTGTCTCTTCACGGAAGCCTAACCGACGGGTATTGTTTTGCCGTAATAAGACTGTGTCTCTGTGAAAACAAATCCCCTTTTGTAAACATGATTGATTTCTAAATGGGTTAAGAACTTTTTGAATTAGCTCATAAACAAATACAAGGCTAAAGATTAACACGTGGAAGCTCTTTTCTGTCTCATTTTTCTGTCGCGCTTTGGGGGCTGCTCGGCAGTCTGCGTGCTCATCATCCATAGTCGATCTGGACCAGCCACCTTGTTGTGTAAGAGATCAATCCCAGACAGGCAGGCAGCAGGTCTAATCTCTCCATAACCCCTTCCTCCGGTCACAATTCTACTCTAACCCTCCCCTTCTTTCTCTCTGCCCCCGCCTTCATCTCCGATCTTAGCTAACTTGTTTAAGATGCCTGACCGCAGTGCTCCGTCATTCCTTTGCTCCCTTTCTGCGCTGTTATTCCAACCCTGATGCCCTCCTTCTCTCCCAACTCCACGGCAAACATTCCCTTCAGACTACTTCCATTTGTAGCCCTCCAGCATTTTAATATCCTCACTTCAGTGTCTGCTCTCTGCCCCTAGCCTCCTGCTCTCCTCTACACAGCCTTTCATATTTTTCTGTCAAACCCCAGGCCCCCCTCTCTTGCCCAGATTCCACCTTGGCGTCCGAGCAAAACTGCAGACCTCTTTACAACTCTACTCGGCTTGGCCCGGTCTTTTGCACATTCTCTCTCTTTCTTTTTATCTCTTCTCTCCCCCCCCCGCCNCCCTCAACCCTTCGACTGAGGAATAGAGGAGAAGCATGAAGGGCAGGAATCAGTATTCTCAGGAAAAAAAAAAGAAAAAAAAAACACAAATTGACAGGCCTGAATCCTCAGGGCGGCTTTGTGGATTCTCGGCACAGCATTGAGCAAGAGGCTCGCGCAGCCATGCGAGACCAGCCACTAGAAGGCTAAATATAAAAAAAAAAAAAAAAAAAAACGAAAGAGATCCAGGGATATGGGATATGTGTCTGCACTATCTAACAATCTCTGGCGGCTAGAATGGCAATATACAGTAAACTCATGGGATAAGAATGCGTGGGAGAAATTGGTGATATGGTGGGGATTTCTTGTTTATGTGCGTACATGATTGGGAAAGTGCGAGAAAGCTTGCCGGCGTAAGCATTTTCCTTGTGATTTCCCATTGAAAACCTAACCTTGCCTAACCTCTTCTTATATACCAAAATTGTCTGACAGCGAAACGAATGTAAATGCGCGGCAAAGCAGTCACCCACGCCGCAGAGCGCGCCGTGAATTGACCGGCTCCTCGCGGACTTAATGAAAATCAGGTTTTGATCCAAGGGACAAGCGATGCCACAGAGCCTGTGTGTGTATTAGTTGTGTAATGCGAAGAGGCGGTGGAGAGCACAGGGGAGTCCCTCCGTAATCTAGTCCACCATTCACCGTACCTTTCTTGCTCAGTCTGTAATGCCCCCAAATGGGTTTCACTGCCCAGGCTCAAATGCTAGCCAGCAAGCTCCGGAGACAGAGTCCCATTCCAGTGAAAAATGCTCAACGTGCAAACAATGCAACGGAAATGCACCCAGGAATACACATATAGGTAAATATAGACTGTCTACGTCTGGCTGGGCAGTAATTAGAGAAGCCTGAATTGGTGAGTAGCGCAGTTGGCATATCAGACCATGGAACAGAGGCACAGTTTTCTCTCAAATTACCTGCCAAATGGCTTCTTTTTCTCACACACAATGCTCTGGCAAGGCAGAGAGAATGGGTGATGGAGGGAATAAATGAGCGAAAGTGTTTGGAGATGATGCTTAAAGTGAGAATGACACACAAAGTCAAAACTTTGCATTTCACACACACAAAGCAGTGACACAGATTAGCAGAAGAGCGGCGAGAAAATAAGAGAGTAAAGGAGCTGCACTGTGTTTATTCTCCGTCTTGTAATTACTAGAATGATTAATGGCCGCTATCAGGAGTTTTCCTAGCATGAGAGATGATCTTACAGAAGCTGTGAAGTTTGCCAGAGCTGCTGCTGGCGTTTATTATGCGTGGATGATTGACATTCATGCCGTGTCCGTCCAGAACTCGCAATTTCAGTCATAATAAGGACCTTATGACTCCGTACGGGAGGAAGCGCCGTGCATAACAGCTTGGTGCGTGAACATAGAGGAGCAGTGTGCTAAATGGGCTAATCTTAGTGTGGGAACAGACTGATGTTACTGTTTGTCTCTGCATTGCTAGTACAGTCTGTTTGCTTCCTGCAGAACTGGTTGAACAGAGTATTGGGGTGAGTCACAGTGTGTACTCGCCAGCATGCATAGCTCATTCAGACCCTATACAGGTGCATATGTAATCTTAGCAGCTTTTAATTTATCCAGTGTCACTCATGTAAAGCCAAATAAGTCAGAATCCATTCAGCTGCAGTGGCTTTTGATGTTATCCATAATGACGAGTTGAAAATGCGTTTGAGGCTGCCTGCACAATCTGAAATCTCACATTCTAGCTGTCTTTTGTCAACATACTGCGACTACTAAGAGAGAGCCTCACTGTTAGGTCCAAGAACAATACTCCAGTCACAGTTTGCTAAGTCTAAATTATACCTTCAGCTCAAGACAAAAGTGAAAATCCCCTTCACTTACAAAAGATTATTGTATTCCAAATGAAAATGTAAAGGAAGTTAACTAAGCCAGAAGCAATATTTCACTTACATTTGTTTTCTTGCCTAAAATTTATTTCTATATTATATCTCTGAGCTCAATATAAAGCTACAGCTAAAAGCTGACTAGCTTAGCTTAGCATAACGACTGGAAGCAGTGGGGAAGCGCTAACCTGGCTTTGTCCAAAAGTAACAAAATGGCACAATACGGTCAGCATGTTGAGCTACATTGTTGCCCAGTTGCTCCAGAAGTCATTGTTGTCGCTGGCGATGCTCCTCCATTCAAAATCTAACTGGTGAAACAAATACACATGACTGGCAGACTTGTCACTGCTTTAAGCGTTGAAAAAAAAGTTTAAGCTAGCTTAACTTTGATATGTAGCGTGGCACATCACTCTTTGGCTTCCATTTAAAATGTATTGCAGCTTATTTCCATGTCACAGCTAGTGTCAACGCAGCATTGGGATCAAGCAAAAAAGATAAATTATGTGAACTCGGAAAGTTAGGAGTGCATTATGCTAACAGGCATGCACTGCCGCCAAACAATCTTTCTCAGCCACCTCTATCTTAGCAAATATTATTAGCATCTGTCTGTCATATCAACAGCCAACTAGCCACATGTTAAGTTAATTAGCGCAAAACCTGAGCCACCAAATAAGGTAAACAATCTTCCTCAGGTAACCAGCTAAACTCAAGCCACTATCGCTAGCGAAAAAAACAAAACAAAACAAAAAAAACCCAGCATGCTTGTTGGGACACTGGTTATTTAATTGTTGCGCCTTGAGTAACTTGGTACACATCATATTAACACAGAATAGTACAATATAGAGCCATTAAGGGTTGGACGAACCGAATATCGTTCTATTTGCAAGAAGTGAGAAGTCCAAAAAATGAACAATGCGCGCTAGGAATTTTCACAGCAAGTATGTCTGTGTGCAAACTAGCTTAGCGCACCAAAATATGAGTCTGCGTAATATTTGGACTTCACTATGGGGCGTGTTTCATCCGATGCAGACTAAAAAAATATCTCTACATGCAACTAAATAGACCAACGGCTTATCAGAGAAGCAAAGTCAACCCATATTCACAGCTACACCCAAACTATTTGATTGACCCGGCAGATCTTTTCTGGAACATAATCAGTCCGCAAGGGAGATGCTCCAGACCAACTTTCTGATACAGTTTGTAGAAGGGGAAGTTGGTCTGGCTTCCAGGCTATGCACAACCTGCTATGGTCTTTCTATGGAATTCTTTTTATCGGATGACGGATTTAAAAGGAAATTATTCAACACACCTCTACACACAGTGAATAATATCACAATAACAGCTTGTATCCCCTAAAGATCCGGGTAACCAGTAGGCAAGGTTTCCCCAGTTACTGTATATGCTTTTATGTACGATTTTAACTATCCTTTCTTCTACTTTCAGATTGGTTTACTTTTAATTCTAGATTCCTCTAATTTATTCATACGATGTAAAAAATTTTAAATGAACATGCGTGAAGAATTTGTTCCAGCACTGATTTTAAATCTTCTGATGGGATAGTAAGCTAATTCACAAACTGTGCGTCGGAAGAGATAATCGCATTAATTATGCCTGAGTCACAATATTTGGCTGAACTGTGAAACATATTGTCTTTTATAAGTCGTGGTGTTCATTATTTATTTCACAAGTGTGTCTAATCAATCACAGTTGCTGCTCATTCAGTATTTTATTTCAGTGACACCTGTAAAAGCATTTGATGCCGGAGATATAACAGGGTTTAAAGGGGTATGTGGTTAAGATTGAGATTTATTTATGCTTTTTTTCAGACTGATTAAGATGTTTTTTGTCCGACACTGCCAAGAAGTCAAAAAGCCGAGTAAAAATCCGACTGATTTCTTCATTCAGCAGGTTTAGTCATTTATTTAATTAACCTACTACTGTATTTCAGTCATGGAGCCTCAAGTTGCCTCTGGCTGTATAGCACTTTTACAAAGATCGGTTCCTTTACACCTATTAGACAATTAGTTGAAAGGCTGGAAGAGACAGTGTGCTTCTTTTGGGGGTGAGCTGATGCAATACAGTACAGATTCCCATAGGCAGGATTTTTGTCTTGGCTAACGGCAATGCAACTCTGTCACTTACTTCACCTCACTTGTTTGTTTATATATTGATGCAGAGGACTCGGGGTGAAGACTGTCATCCATATTTCATTTCACCATCAGATGCGAGCTCCAGCAGGTTAGCACAGTCAAAGTGACAACTGTGTGTGTGTGCGTGTGTGTGTTGCTGCGAAGGAGCTCCAGCTCTTCTCAGTCTGTAGGTGGACAGTTGATAGGATTCTTCTTCCACCTCACTTGGCCTTCTGAGTGTGTCTTGCATGGGTCTTTGTGTGTGTGTGCGTGTGTGTACACATTGGCATACCAGGCGCTGATGGGTGCACACAGCGGGCATACCTGACAGCATACTTGTGTACTAGTGTTTCTGCGGCTGTGTGTGTGTGTCTGCCTGTGTGTTAGCTTGGCTTTGGGCATGCCTGTCAGACTGCGGATTGCTTCTGGGTGTGAAAAGGGACAGTCTCGCGGCTGACAGTCCACAGAGGGAGCCGTTTGGGGGGCAAATATTTCAGATGTGTAAAGCTTCACGCCGGCAAAGTGGAGCGAGGGGCTGGAGCTGTCAGGAGTTTCTCCTTTTGCCGATCAGTCATTTTCCGCCCTTCACTGCTACCCTGTCTAATTTTATCTCCACATCTCGGTCCTTCTCCTCGTGACACCTTGCTCGTCTTGAATCAGCAATAAGTGCTGCCTCTCCAGCTTTGTGTCCTATAGCTGAGGAAAAAGTTCTGACAAGTAAAAGAAAGGATGAAAAAAAGGAGACCAGATAATTCATTGCAATCCTAATCTGCTGGAATTCTCTCAAGTTCAGTGTAATGAGGATTGACTTTAAAATAAAGACCCGGGATGTGCTTTTCAGCCAATATGTTTGAAAATATATCCCAAAATTAAAGCTGGCAGTGAGCAGCCGCACTGTCATTTCACATCTGAAATAATAAGAAAGTGTGTCCAGGTTCAAATACTTGAGGAGCTTACTTTGTTAAGCCTTTTCTGAGCCAGCAACTCACAGCGGGGAGAAAAAAGTGCTACATTATAATGCCGTAACTCTCCTGGGCAGAGCGCATGAGTAGAAAAAGCTCCCTAATCATCGTGCCACACTTCTCATTCTGCTCACCAGTCACAGTCTCAACCTTAATACGAGTCCAACGCTGATGTTTCTTAACATCCCGTTCCTCTCACTAATAAACTGCAGCTTTTTTTCCTTTCAATTATTACCACTGCGGCCTATCATTTCCTCCAAAAGGGGTGGGAAAAATGTGAGCTTCTCATTCTCCCCCTACATTTTTCCCCCCACTTTCCTCTGTTCGACTGAATCAATTCTTCACACGTTGTGTAATAGAATATAATGACACCACAGCTGTTATGCAAGAAACAGGATTAAGGTATTCTGGCATATTTGTGAAAATATTTAAGCTTAAATTGCTGCTGCAGTTTGATTTTCTTCTGCCATCCACTGGTGTACTTATGTTAAAATTTGTTGGATGAGAAAAAAAAAAAAATAGATTCCCAGGGGTTTCGCCTAAGATAAGTGTTTTTTGGTTTGCCCGTTTTCCCTCTTTGCATCTAGAAAGCGCACATACACACACGACCGAGACAGCTACAGTGGCTCACAAACACATTTTGGGCAGCTCAAAAAAAAAAACCTCAAATCAGACTGGATATTATGAACATCGTTGGTGTTAAATTGTTGCCTTTCCGCCAGCTTGGTGGCGGCGGCGGGCGGCAGGGTGGCTGATGCAAAGAATCAAGTTTTCTTGACAAGCCTTTTTCTGTTTTTCTTTTTCTTTTTTTTTTCTTTTTTGAGGTGGAAGAAGGAACTTTGTTGAATTTGGAAACAGAGGTTTTACATGGAGGTTGAAGGCGACGCCCCTGGAGATTTACTAATCGGCTTTCGTGCAAGATGACAGAACAGCAAAAAGCACTTAACGGTAGAGGCAAAGTGCCGCAGGTAGGGAGAAAAGGTAGCAGTAGGAATCCAAACACAGCTGGATGTCTGAGTCAGTGTCAGGAGCTGGAAGAAATGTTCTACAGGTGAAGGTAACTGCATTGATAAAGAAGAGGGTGACTAGTGATTGGTTCTTGTGTGGGCAGGTGAGAGCAGTGGTGGCTCTAGGCTTACTAGATTAAGTGGAATGAATTGGGATGGAGCTAATAGAATATTAACAGGGGAAGGGAACATTTTTGGAATATCTGAGCCAGGAAGCTGAGAGGGGTTAAAGAGTGTAAAGGCCGGGACACACCAAGCCAGCAGTTTGCCTAAGGCCAGTGTCGGAACCACTTGCGACTCTTGTTTTGACGCTTTGGCTTCAAATGGCACTTTTTCAGCCAAGTCACCAGATTGGCGTAACGAGATGGTCGGAGAGATCATTCTGATTGGCTGATCGGGAAACCAGTGCATCCAAAAGAGAAACGGAAGGAATAAAAGTTGACAAAACAATGAATTTGAAGAGGCACAGAAAAGGCTCAACCCTCTTCAGTCCATCTGAACATTCAAATAAAATGACAAGATCATCTAGAATGAATAAACTGATCAGCATGATTCAGGAGAAGCCAGCTTTTATGACAGTTTGTAGCTCTTCCTAGCCTCCTAGCTAATTGTTGCATTTCCGGTTTTCTGTTTTGAATGATGAATATAGACTACTGCTGGTATAGAGAGTTATTGCCTTTTGTGTAAGTACTTGCCAGCTGGCCCATTGCCTCTTTGCGGTGTGTTCAAGTGCGATGTCTTGGTCCAGACCATAGACTGTATAATGACGGATGGTGGAACAGCTCGTCAAAAATAAGCCAAAGCAAGTAGAGCTCCCCCTGGTGTCTGGCTGCAGTATAGGACACAAGCTCCACCACCTCCATGTTAGTGGATGGGACTTGGGCTGAACTAAAACACTAAAATACACGTCAAATAATAATTCTTTTCAAGGATGGTTAACTGAGGTTGGGAACCGCTTCTCAGCACAGTGTATAATCCAGCATTTCTTTGTAACGAAAAGAGTCCAGTGGAAGCGTTGGCGGGGGGATCAATATCTGCGTGGCTCCACTCTCTGACTGTACTGTGTATACTCTGGCTCCTTTCTCGCAATACGGCAATGCCTGTATCCCCGGAAATATAGTGTCAGTTTGGCCAATGCAAGGAAGCAGGGACGCACTGTCCATATTTATATACAGTCCATAGCCCAGACACAGGTGACGTCACATGATTCCAGTCTTTGAAACAAAAAGAGTAGTGGCAATCATTTAAGCGATCTGGGTTCATAGAATTGGGTTCATAGTACAACAACCCATAGTGCTAGATGTAAGTAGTTATGGTGGTTGGCTGCTGTTGATGTTTGTTGTCTGATTTCTATGCTTTGACTGCAATGCCTTTTATGATGCACTACACTAGTGTAAGCAAATCTGGATGGTTAAAGAACTGAACAAAATGTCGCTCTAATATTTTGGCTGGCTTTTTTGGCAATTCTTGAACATCTCTTGGGCTGAAACCATCAGTCATATCTGGCAACAATGCCAATAATCAAACAAGAATGGGCTTGTTTCGTCATGTGTATCTTAGACATCGCTAAATTTCTTGGAATTGTGATGTCCGTGGCGGGTCGGCCGGTAGGTTTGCAGAACCTGCAGTTATTCACCCAAAGCTGCAGACTTTAACAGAATTTACAGGAGCCAAATAAGAGCTTTTCAATAAAGGCTCTAAATTCATTTTGTGCCATGAAATGAGAACTGTTCTTGCAGGGTGGTGGTTGAACTAGTTGTAGATGCACGTGGGCACAGGAGAGCATCCTGAGCGTGGGATGTAATGTTGAAAAATCAAATGAGAGAAGGGACGCATCCTTCAAAAGCCCGCAGACTGAAACTGTCTTTGAGCGGGAAAGGGAAACAACAGAGCAGGAGATTGTTCTGTGGATGTCCAAGGATGTAATAACAGCTACATTTACTGTGTTTATGATTGCTTTTTGGGGGCTACCGCAGTGGCAATATTCCGGTGCAGCACGTTCTGACAGGTTCAGGCGGGATTTAATTTCTGTGTCAGTGTGAATTCTGCCTAAGTGTTTGTGATTTCAGAGACCACGAGCACAGTTTGTGTCCACCGATTTCCCTCTGAATTCAAAAGCTTCTACATCTTGTAGAGTAAGCAGATCCGCAGGACACAAACACCATCCACGCACCTGTTTTTAATGTACTGTATTTTCATGTTGACTTGATTTGAGTTGCTGCACTCATGTGCAATCCATCACTTTGTATTTGTTCCCAACACCACTGCCCTCACTACTATAAACTTATTACTAAATCTTACTCTAATCCAGGAATTCCCAAAGTGTGGAGCTGCCTCTAGGAGGTGTGCGAGATGGAAAATCTATTGGCTGAGAAGACGTTCTCTTCTTCTGCGCATTGTATATGCGCGCTTAGCTTGTGGCCTCCGCGGTAATTTTAAGTTGCTGCAATTTTTTGTTCAACATGGCTGAAAATTTTACATTTCCCCCCGTTTCTGAGCCCGAGCCTGTCATCCATCCTCTTTGCTCTTAAAAGTGGAAGCTTGTGGTAACTTTGTTGGATTATACTGAAATTGTTACAGCGCTTCAGTTTAATTCAAATGCGAGAGCGCATTGTTGTGATCGTTATTACTTTGTTATATGTGTGTTCTGGACATTTTTATTTTCATTTTTTAAGGTGTGGAGGATTGGGTGTGCGTCAGCTTGGTTGGGACATAGAAGGAGGTGCGCGGCCAAAAAGGTTTGGGAGCCGCTGCTCTAATCCAAGCTTCACCCCAGTTTAAACCTAATCTCACACTGGCATAAAACCGTCATGTAAAAATGTTACTTTTTTTTTGTAACAGCAATGAATCAAAACCATAGAGAATTATCGGCAACTCTGCAGCTTGACATGGATCCTGCTGGTGTCTTTCAGCTCATTGTTTTGATTTTTCAGTCTGCAGATTTGTCTCATTTCTATCTACAGAATGCCTTTTCCCAATTGATTTTTTTTTTTTTTTTTAACAAACTGTCTACCCGTGTAGCAACAAACCCCAGACACACACTGTGTCTCAGAATGTGTTCTGCTGTACTTAAATTTGCTATTTTGCATTTGTAGGTGCATTCATAAGTATGGCAACATGGAGCGCACTACAAGCACCCGGCTGGTGTACGGATAACATTCAAAAAGTGTGTGACGAAACACACCTGACCCCCCAAATGGTCGCACTTTTATCGCCGCAAGAGAAGAAACTACCAGCCAGGTTTGAAACTTATGCAGAGAAAACTGCCATCTTTGGCGACGTCAAACTTCCAGACAAAGAGCATTTGTCACTGGATCAAAGCTATCTGTAGGTTTATTGGCGTAGCAGCCGGTAATGACTCGCTGGCACAAAATGCAGCAGCTATCATTAGATGCGCAGATCAGCCAGTCAAATGTTGCTATCGTCATTTCTGGTGACGAGTTTCCCTTCCTGTTCCATTTGAACCAACAATACCCTGTCGAAATCTGCGCACAAGGCAGCTAAGTACGTAGAGGACGTAATTACATGGAAGTGTATTATTGGAAGCATCCATTATAAGACACACAGAGAAAGATTGCTCATGAACATAGCATTTCACAGCTCAAGGCCCAGATATGGCCCTTAGGTGGAGATTGAGATTGGCACAGAACAGCATTTACGTTTTCAAGTTGCTTCATGACTGCAGGAGCAGCTACTCTGCTATAAGAACTAAAAGAACAATAAATCCAGCAGCTTTAATATAACACCACAATATATGTTTAAATTGCAACCTCAACCCCCCCCCCAAAATGAAAATATTAAAAAATATATAAATATATATTTCTATTATTATGTCCAAGAGGGGCATTTGGACCTCATAGCAATATAAGTACAAAATTGCCCGCGTACACATACGCTCCACAGTCCACTCTTACGCAGTGTGGTCAACCACAGGCAAACAGCAGGGAAGTTGCAGAGTAATGGGACAATCCATCACCAGCTGCTGCGTGCTGCTGCGTGGTCTTAGTCAAAGAGACCCACCCATGGAGACGCAGAGGCAGCAAGTGGAAGGTAGTGATTTAGAGACCAGAGGTGATAACTGGCGAGTGGGGGGAGGACAAAGGTGGAAGGAGATTTTTGCCAAAAGTGGTGCACGCGATCACTGTGGGGTGTGTGTGTTTGTTTTGTGTCTCTGGCGTAACTGTGGGTGCACTTGTGTTTAAATTTAAAGTGTACATTTCTTGATTTTTTAATTCTTACTATATATGTTATTTGGTGCTGTTTCAGTTATTTGCAGGACTTAATGCCTGCACAAAGCGGGCCTTATTCTCACCATCACTGATTACTGAATAAAGGCTCTAATAAATGAATGAAAGCCAGACATGAGAGCCCAAGCTACAAAGGATCTAAATGAAATAATGAACCCCCTTTCTTTTTTGAACAATAAACGAAAAGAATCGCCTTAATAACTGGAAATATTTTATGCGGCTTCAACCAAAATGATGAGACTCCTTTCTTCTTCCCTTTCTCTAAAGTTTCAAACAAATCCTTTAATTCGGAGCGATTTCATCTTGAAAGCTAAAATTTAAACGTTACCTCGGAGTGTGACCCATTTTCACCTGATAAGGAAAGAAGCAGAATCTTAATAAAGACGGTTAATAGAGGGAGATACCACACAGCTAGAAGTGGCTAGGTGGAAAAAGAAAGAAATAGAAATGTTTTGAATATCAAATAAATTTATCAACAATATCACAAAGTAGGAGGATGGCTTGCCGCCGAATCCCGCTCTGACATTCCTGGTCCCCAGAGAGTCCATACGACTTTGGCGATCCCTAAAGCTCCTATTTTCCACTTATCCTGTGAAATATCTCAACATCTATCTATATATTGACACACGTTTTAAAGCCAGCTGACTCTAGTGATCCCCCGGGTTTTGCCCTGGCATCAACTACGATGTTAACATTTGTGGTTTTGAGGGAAACAGCTGGTGCGCGGTGGTGGATTGGCACAAAATCTGGTGCGGATACTTTCATTGGAGGAACTGTAGCCACTTTGATGTTGGCCTGAAATCTCATACTCAGTCAATTCATTTGTCATTCAATAGCTGCATTCCATTCCTATATCCACTTCTGCATTATGTGCTTAATGCTAATTAGCAAACGCTGTCAAGCAAAACTAATACGTCCGCGAAACATCCGCGTGTTAGCATTCCCACTGTGCACATGTTAGAATGCTTATTCTAAAGCCTGGCTCGAGACACTGAGATACTGCTACATGTTCTCATTCCCAGGGCATCGAATACTGCAGTTTTGTCAAAGCTGTTGGCGCCTCAGAGAGATACACCGGGTAGCCTTAGGTGTCAGGACTGTGACGTGCAGGGTTTGCAATGGACTCCGATGTTGATGCACCTGCGGCAATATCAGATGCAGAGAGCGAACGCTCCAGCCACATACACGAGTGCTTCCTCTTCTAGACAGCGACAAAAATCTCAAAAAGGGATGTTGGTGAGGACTTAGGGACCAAAACTACTTGGTTAGACTTTTTTTTTTTTTTTTAAATAAGTTACATTTTAGATTAGAAACTCTTGCTGCCTGAAGAGGGGTATCAGCCTCATGGTGTCTAACAATGCCGCCTGTGGGCTAACATTGCAGACAACTACAAACCGCGTGCGTCATGACACCACTGCCCAAGGGCACCTTGTGTGTATCTCTATGACAAAAAAGGCTTTGACAGGCATGCTTCATAATTTACTATATCATTAACTGTGGAGATTGGATGGTTCATAAAAAGAAAAAAACAATAACAAAAGTATTGCTTTCGGGCATCGGCAATGTACATGAACATACAAAAGAGCCCTCTTACCGCAATCAAATCAAGCCTACGCACGTGCTGCCATGGAACTAAAGGTAGGTCTGATCTGCTCTGAAGCTGATATGCCTCGATCCAATTCAATCTAGACCTCATTGGGACCTGTGTGCTGGAGGAGACATGTGGCCAAATCACCAGGGAAAATGAAATTAGACTAGATTTAATAGAGCTGTATAAGGCAATGAAGAGACCCATCATGAAATCAGCCGTCCATCCATCGTCCAAATGGAGACAGGTGATCAGCGAATACATGACCCACAGATACAATTAACAAGAATCAAAGGGGAGGACGAGGAAGAGCCGAAAGCCCCATTGGAACCCGTCGCGTTTCAGGAGAAAATTGAAGAGAGCAGTGTATTGAAATCAATGTAACGCACGCACATCAAAACTGGGCTAATGATACAGCGCAAAGGTCACACGTGCACGCAACGGCGTACGCGTACACTTGCAGACACAAAGGAAGCTGCGCATCCACACACTCAGACACACACAAAAAAAGAAATAAAAGAAACTCTCGTGCACTGAGCCCATCCTCCTTTCGCATTCATGCCACGAACGGAGAGATCGATTCCTAACCCGGGGATTCAATAGTAACCACATTAATCCACCACTGGGCACAGTCGGTGTGTCTACCAGACAGGCACTCAGTCAGCCACTCTGCTGCTTGAGATCAGTATTGGCTTACAGAGGGACTCTGAGGGAGCGCAGGAGAGAGATGGGGATGAATGAATGACTGCAAGGTTCTTTAAAATGTCACTATGCTCACTCTGCCTGCCCTTTGCAAAGATGCTTGGTCACGGGCACCGAGTCAAGGTACTTTACAAAGCAAAGTTCACGCAATTAGTACTCTGTGTGAGTTTTGTGTATTTGTCTAAAAGAGACAAAGGAAATTTGCATATATTGTTTCATACAGCCAAAAATGACATCACATCCAGAGGCCATTTAGAGATCAGACGGAAAATCAACAGTCAACGAACCTGAGCGCCCTGAAATTAGCCTGAATGTAAGCAAATCTTTAGTATGGTGATGGCAGATCAGAGAAATCTGGAAAGTAAATGCATCCTTTGTCTTGACGGTGACAAAAAAATCATGTTCAAGGAATTAGGAGTGTTGACGTATTTAGTTGCCGGATACAATTTATTTAGTTGTTGGCTGACAACGGATAAAAGCAAGGCAGGCTGGTGTCTGGTGGTTTTTATTTTTTAAAAAGGTTTTGGCAGGGACAGTGTCTATAGTCTCAAGAAAAGTAATGACAGGGGTTCACTTTTTTTTGACAGAGAGCCAAGCACCTCTGGCTGAAAAAGGAAGCCAATGGGGAAATGCCAACCACGGCAAAAAAACGGCAGTACCTTGAAAGGCCGCTTGGGGCTGGCTCCAAAAGCAAGTCAATATGCTAAACTGACCAACTTTACAACAGGAATAGACGTGTTTTCATTTTTTGAATTCGTTCCAATTCGGCGGAGTAAGGCACTGGCGAGATGGCCACGGATGGAGGAACCACGCTGAGCTTCAAAACCACTCTTCAGGAATCCTACAGTTCATACAGTCTTTAGAACATGGCTTTAAAGAGTACTCTCCACCACCAACACCAAATTAGGGAAAGACTTTATAAATAGTCGTGTTCCATCTCTGCAGATTTTTGGAGGCTTTAACGATCCCTGCCAGGGAGCGTCAAAGAGGTGCAGTAAGAGGTGGAGCCCATCCTCCACGGGCATATTTTTCATCTTCCGTCATACTTTAACTCAGTCATGCAACTAATTCTTTGCATATCCGTTGTGTTTCCGTTTGTTTCTTCACCCCCGCAAACCTGTTCAGGCCACCTGATTGTCTTCTCTGTACAAAGTGTGCTCAATTGCCTTCCCAATGAAAAGAAACTCCCTGGGATTCGCAG
>JASGAT010368245.1:0-10535 GCA_030220025.1 Chelon auratus | reverse complement strand
AATTTGAACTGTCGTGCCAGCACACAGGCTGCTGGCAAACTCCTCATTGAACCAATTACAGCCAACACTCATTTCCCTCACTGAATTCAAAGAAAGCCCACTTTCCTGGAGAGCCCCAATCCTCTGTCTCTCTCTCTCTTAGCACTCACTTAGCTCAAGAACACTTTCTCTCCTTGGCCCAGTGGTAATTCAATCAAGGAAGGTGGGAAGCTGATGCCCGATCCTGATGTGAACTGAAAAGACCCAGCAGCAGTAGGGCAACCAGTTGTTCATACTCTCATATTTCTTTGAGCTTACAATTTAAAACGGTTGGGAAACAATGGTAACATGCGACAGTATTTTTTTTTTTTTTTAACATAACTTGTATAGAAGTTGGGCGGCACAGTGGCCTGGTGGTTTCTGTGTTGAGGTTTGCATGTTCTCCCTGTGTCTGTGTGGGTACTCCGGCTTCCTCCCACTGTCCAAAGACATGCTCATTAGGTTAGGGTTAGGGTTTGGTGATTCTAAATTGGATGTAGGCGAGTGTGAGTGAGGGTGAATGGTCGTCTGTCTCCCTGTGCTAGCCCTGCGATAGACTGGCAACCTCCAGGGTGTACCCTGCCTCTTGCCTGACGACAGCTGGGATAGGCTTCCCTACGACAAGGCTTCACAGGACAAGCGGTCACAGAAGATGAATGAATATATAGAAGTCTTGATTTTGTAGTTGGGGGCCCACTGCATTGATCATCATGTTGCGTCTGCTAACAAACAGTCATGAATTTAATAGGTGAGAGTCTTTTACACTTGTTTTTAGTTTAAGTGAATTGGATAAAGGGGAAATGTCTTCGATATTCACAGACGTTTCCGTAGATAAAAATGTGCCAGGGCTTCAGTTTGTGAAAGCAGTTTGATCCAGTCACTTGTTGCAGCGTTCTCATCTCATCTATCTCATTTTCTCTCTACCTCTTTATATCTCCCCGTCTTGGCCTTAGGAGATCTTGCAAGGTTTTTCTTTTTGTTATTGATTTGAATTAAAGAGCTTCAAAACACAGTTAAATGGATTTTGATGCCGGCATAAATTTAAGAGAAGCACATGCTCCGAAATAGATTTGAAGATACGAGCAAAGCGGCTGTTAGGGATGGATTACACTTTGAGATCATCAGCTTTACTGATATGCATGAGTGGACTTTGACTCAGTGTGCATGTCTTCAACTTAGTTTGTGTGTGGGTAAGAATATGTGTGAGCCTCTTGAGTACTGCTCAGAACATGGAAGCTGCATCTGTGTCCTATGGCTTTCTAAGAAAACAACCTACAAGCAAGCGCGCACACACTCATATGCACCTCTATCAGTAATCACCCTGAATATATAATGGTTTCTTCATCCTACTACCCGCCAGTCTTTTGTCTTTCCTTGGGGATGATCGCATTCTTAATTCATGCCGTATGAAAAATTTAGCAGCGCAACTGCTCGCCGCAGTTTCCAACCTTAATCGATGTGGAGATGTAAAGCAAATAAAACATGATTCATGAATCACCTCCTCCGCGGATTCATCCTATCATATCCGGAGACAAAGCCGTGGTCACGACAGCACTACTAATATGGTATAATGTGGAAATCCCTTGAAGCTAAGTAGCAGCTTTGCAGGTGTTTATTGAGATTAGAAATCAGCTTTCATTCTTCTAATGCCTTCAAACCACTTTAAAATTGGACGGAGTAATAAGGTTGCAGTATTTCATAGTCACACTATTTTTTTTAATTACACATAATAGGCAATAAACAAAGGCTGAGGATTGTGAGGAAGGTAATTTGTTATTTCTGGGCGTTGAAGAACGGCTTATGAATACTGAATATCATCATGTCACACTTCCGGCACGTACCGGCGTCTAGGAGCGTAAGCTGGTCGAGGCATTACTAGGTTCCAGGCTGAAATGGGTTAACGACTGCAAAAAAGAGATTCTCACAAAACCACTATGGGACTGACTTTTGTCATATGATGTGAAATGTTTCAACAGTTTGGCCAATTCCCAATAGATGTGGTGCACAGGCCCTACAAACTGGATGACATTCAGGTCCCGCTCACACCTGACATTAACATGCATGTAATCACAAAGAGACAGTGCTCATTACTTCGGCTCACACCTGGCATTAGAAAGCAGCTCTACATGGATCTGGACACACCAGTTCTGATTGGATCCTCCCCTCACAATTCTGTATGCAAATAAACGTGCATACTTTTCATCTGCAAAGATAAAACGCATTTTTGGGTATAACCCGTGACGGCAACTACCACTTCCAGTGCCTAGGCTGCTGAAAATTTAAAAAAGAAAATAATAACGACACGGTTAATTCTACCTTTTGGCATGCTCAAATAAAACTTGCAATACATCTTTACAGGATGTACTGATTATGTTCTATGTGTTGTTGTTGACTGTTGTGTGTTGTTGTTGACTGTTGTCATACTTTCGCATGACGCCTTTGGAACATAAATGAATACATGGATGAGTGCGAACATCAGCTTAGCAATCCAATATTCGCGAACTGGTATGTACATCAGACCGATATACGTCCTAACAAACCAATGTACGCAGCTAAGTACACCCATTGGATTGCTGAAGGAATGTGGTCACATGTGGCCCAGAACACATTTGGATCTCAATCTATATGTCCGTAACTGATGTGAACTTAACACAAGGTGTGGAATTAAAGGCGTTTCTTCAGGCAGAAAAACAAATCAAGACCCAAGAAGTTTGAAACTTTTGAAACAGGAAACCAACAGTAGTCTGCTCTGCATTTTGTAGACCCAAGACCCAGTACTGAGCTCCAAAAACTACCCACGACAATCATCTTTGTCTGGTATTGACTGGGGATACACACTGCAAATGTGAAAATGAAACCCATCTGAAGTGCGCTGAACAAACTCTGTAGTATGCTCCTCATGTCTACTTGAGGCTTAGCTTAGTTTAGCTACCAGAACACATGAACTGTTCATAAATTATAATTACAGACAAGCCTGATGATGAAACCTAAAAATAAAATAACATTTCGGTCACTAAAAGACACATTTGATTTGCTCTGGGTTATTATTAATATTATTTGAGTCACTAGTAGTGCCACCAGTTACAAGGTATGAAGAAGTACTTTGCTATCAATTTTGGAAATGTATAACACTGAAAACATGCTGGCACTGGCTATGTGGCTGCAGATGCAGGTGGTGTTCTTGTGTCTGACAATTTGATGACTGCTGTTATCTTAAACGGTCGCATTTGGCTGATTCATGTGCATATAAAGTAAAGAAGACTCACATTTGCGATGGGAAAGTGAAGGAATTTAGTTGATGCCGTCCCCTAGGATTCCTATCATAGCAGGTTGGTGTGATTGGTTCCAGCCCAGCGCTGCCTGGGCCCATTTAGATAATAAAATGGCCCACAGTCTCGGGACTCATACATACAGATGCAAATGCTGTGTATGCACACATGCACACACAAATAGATGCAGATAGGAGGAAGGACAATATTTTCAGAGGCTCGTGTGCACAGGCGCCGGGACACAGCCCAGCACGCAGACCTGCCTCATCTGAACTCTTCGATGTAAATCTACCACAGTTGTGGGAGGAAAGCACCAGCTTTTGCCATCTGGTTCAAAACTACTACACAAGGTGAAACCACTGCGATATGAGGTCCTTCTCAAGATCGACTTGGAGGCCACTGCTGCAGCCTTACAGGCTAATAGTTATTTCTTCAAAAAGTTTAAAAAGAAATATACAGTATTTAGCTTCCTCCACTGGGGAAGCGAGGCAGTATCCTCCGTAGGAAGGTGACATGCATCCCAGAGGTCTCATGAATCATTTTTAATCTCGTTAGGAGCTATATGGGATGACCTTTCTTGGTGTGTCTGTGTTTACCTGCCAGCCGCTTGGGCCCATTGTGCAGTTTATAGGGCATGCAGCTCCTACACACTGTCAGCTGAGACTAAGGTCAGGCTGAGTCATTTTCTAAACCACTGGGTGTGTGACTGGCCTCGTGCGCTCACATACAGTACTGTAGCAGCAGCGTGAAGTCACGCGTATGTACACCTAGCTGGTGAATCTGCAGGGGCCGGCTCGGGCTGTTGCACCGGCAGTTGCCGCGGATCCCCGATGGCTTCGTGGAAACTTGGAAAAACACTTTACTCTGCCTTATTGTCTTTTCGATGACAATACGACAGGAGATAGATGGAACAGAAGTCATGTGCAATGTTAAATATATTAAACCCAATGGAGCTTGTACTTACCATAACAGACATAGATAGTATTCTCCGTTTGCCTCCTCAAAGTCAATATTAAGGTCACAACTTCCAACTTTTAAAAGTCTTTACTATCCTTCCTAGTCTCACTGCTCTAGGGATGGCAGTGTTGATCCATCTGTTGCTCAAAGTATATCTAAAACTACTGACAAGGGTTGTCAAGAGGATACATGCCACTAACCATGGCAAATAACTGACACTATAAGGGTGGTTCTACTTAAATATGTCCACAAATATTGGAAGGCTTGCCATGGATGTTCCCGTTCCTCCCAGGATAAATTGTATGATGATGGATGGATGGATGGATGCATTGACGGACTTGTCATTTGTGTCTTGGGGCTACTTAACCACATAGGTTCATGCTATTTAGTTTAAAGTTTACTTGGATCACCGTGCACCTAAATGCATATGTCTCTCAGTACTGGTGCCAAGCTAGAGAGAAAGCACTGCTGCCATGTCTGCACCTCAATCCCAAGGACACACGGCACCAATCTTACGAGATAAAGCCTTTCTCTGTAAATATTTTAGGTGACAAGCTGTCGTCACTTTGTGGAGCGCTGCAGACAAGGGCGTGCAGAGTTGAAGACGTGCGTATAAAAGAAGCCTGCCGAGAGAGATGTCTTCAGAAGTGGGATGAGTTAACACAAACTAGTTTCTATCTTCATTCTTGATCGAGACGTTCATCAAAGAGTTCATCAAGAGTCTCCTTAACTAATACATCAAGATGTAGGCTGGTCAAGAGACTTTCAGCGCATTTAGAAGCTTCCCAAATTCAATGGGCGATTTGATACTAATTCACTCTGGGTGGAGCGAACATAGTTTAAATACACATCAGCGTTCACTGGCAATGTCTCAGGTTGAGCAAAACATTTAGACATTTTGATGACATGCGAAAAATTACAGCCTAAACACCTTTGTTGAAGTGTATAATTTGACTGCCCATCCACAAATCTGCACTTTGTATTTACCCTTAGGACAAGCTTTGCAGTTTTCCATTAAGCAAATCAACTGACCTCTTTTGAGACTCGACACCAGATTTGGTCCAGGTTGACATTCTTTACAAAACAGACCCACAGGCTTTGCGGGCAAACACCCGCAAACTCATGCTTGCCTAGATAAACACATACGTGCACAAAAAGCAGAGCTGCATGTCAATTACCCACAACAGGCATCAGGCATCTTTAGCGATGCCTGACATTTTGCTAAAAGCCTCCACTTGTGGCCAAAGGAACTCTCGCTGTAATAATGTAATCAAACCACTTTAAAACATCCGTCTTGAAAATGTGGGTAATCACAAGCATTTTTCAAAAACGTAAGAATAAACCATCTTCTTGCTATATGACAGTTCCTCTTAGGTGGAGTTCTATGAATTTTAGCGGACAGCTTTACTGAAATTGCTGCATTTATTTATACTAAGGCTACTCAGAGTTATAATCAAATCACTCAACCTGGAATTCAGCGCCATATTCCACCCATTTGGCACCAAGGCCTGCTTTCTTAACATCTTAAAAGGCAGCCTGAAGCATCTCCGAAAACAGCGAATGTCCATAGATGATATGCAACCTGTTTCAGGCAAGTTGTTCTTGTCTTTATCGTGAAATAGCAGGACTTTTTACAAGTTGGCACACTGCACTTAATCCTCCTCCGCCTATGTGAAGTTTCTCCAACACACACACACACACACACAGCACAATGTGCCTCCGTCTACTTTACAGGAAGAAATCCCATTACTTCTACCTTAACTGCACTTACACTGCCTTGCAATTACACCAACTGAAATGCATTGTGTTTAGAGCCACGTCTCAGCCAGTGGTAATTACCTCTGACCCATGCAAAGGCCCATATCCCGCCCCACAAACACGTGGTTGTGCATCCGCGCATCTTACATCGTGAGATGTCAGCTCCAGGTGCCTATTCCTGTCCTCAAAACCATCCTACTGGATGCACAATAAAACGAGCTTTGGTCCAACCAAAGACGGGATCCAGTTCAACCCACGGCAGCTGAGTCACTTTGTCTAAGACTATTACACCTGCCGCTGCCTCCGATTCCCCTTTGACCTGCCATACTTTGGTTTCCATTTAAAAGATTTGAGTTGAAAGATAAAGAAGCAGCTGTGGTTCACAGTCAAATGACAGACGGAACTTAAGATGTTGATGTTATGACTTTATGAGCTTTTTAAAATACCACCGTCACGAAAATAATCGTTGTTTCATGTTCTACATTCCAGCAAATGTGGTTCAACTCTCAAATCTGCTACACACTGCAGAAGCCATAAATGAATTTTGGAGTTAGTTGGAAGAGGAACTACTGTTTTTTTACAACCTGGACCGTATTTCTAACAAAAAATACGGTCGTTTACTCACCCATGTAACTTCTGTGCAATTTGTATTCCTTCAGCAGATAATTAGATAAGTGTTGGCTTGTTTACCTGTAATTTGTTACCATTATGGTTCGTCCACAACCTCAGAATTGCAAAAATATTCAGCCATGTTGCAAATAAATGCATTATTATAGATAATGCATTATTTAGAGTACCACTAATATCTCCAGAAGGAATACAAATTACACAAAAGTTATATAGGTGAGTAAACAACCGTATTTTATGCCAGAAATAAGGTCCAGGTTGTAAAAACAGTTGTCCCCCTTTAAAATCCCATATAATACCAAATAAAAAATAGTCTTCTTCTGAACTGGAACCTTTCCAGTCATAAAATAAATTTAACAGAGAAACTTTGAGAAAAATTGACTAATTCTAATAGATTTGCACGAGAGGCGTTGTACCATAGCCTTTGTTTACCCTGACATTTCTTTTAGTGCGAGGGATCGCAGGCAGAGGAGCTCGGTGCGGCCACCGGCCCATTTTTGAAGAACGCGGCTGTCAATGGGTCTGTTTCTGGATTCGATACATCATATAGAGAGCATCCGCCTGCCCCCTCTCGCTGTCAAGTATAGATCTAGTCCGCAATACGATCAAAACCAAAAATACTTTTTTATGTATCACTGAAAAATATCTGTGTTATGGCACTGGATGAAATTCCTGAAAAAGCCAAGCGCTGAATTTTGTCTGCGCTACAAATGCGCAGACAAATGCACAAGCGTGACCGAGTCCGAGAGCGAGAATAAAACTACGGGCTGTGATGGAAACAAACAACAGCTAAATCTCCAATTAGGACAGCAACATCATATTTCTTTGTATTGCTAAGGGCTGCGCTGTCTCACAGGCTAAATGATTATGGAATGATTAGAATTAGAAATAGACAGACGCATATATCATCTGTCACTTTACAAGCCAGCAATTACAACATTGCCCGTAATTCCAAAATGCTGTGCAGTGATTAGCAAAAGAAAATATTGAGATGTACACAAACTCAACAAGGTACACAAACACACGCACACACAAATAAAAGCCTCTCTCAAGCAGTTATTGTCATTAGAAAGTGGTCATTTTCCTAATGGCGGAGGCACTTAGATCTTAGTAGTTGGACGTCTCGTTTTTCATCATCAAGTAGGATGACTTGGAGAGTTTCATCAAAAACAATTTCTCCCTATGCTTCTTTTTCAGCCTCGATTTCTTTTCTGGGCTCTCACACACAAACGCATGCACCTGCTCCAGAGGCGAAGTAAGCTCACTTTCCATGCTGATGAGCGAGGCAGCAAAGGGAGCCTGATGACCATACAAATACATCCAAGGCACTTATTGGCTAGTGTCTCTTTTACCCTCTTTGTCTGCTCTGCAAACACGCCGAGTCTGCTGCGTCAGATTGGACGAATGCGGTCTGAATCAAAAGTATGGAGTGCGTGTGTGTGGGCGCTTTGAGTGGATTAGTGCAGAGCGGGTCAAAGCCCAACCTCAGATATGTTGTTTACAATGGTCTGAAAAGCATGTTTAGATAGGGCAGAAAAGGTCTATGTGTGTGTGTGTGTGTGTGTGCATTTCTTTCTTCTGGTAAGGAACCTTTCTTGACAGCCATTATGTGCTGATCGAGAGGAGTCATCTGTGTCAGCATGAGAGATCATGTAATATAAACGCAAGAGGTCAAAGATACAACGGTGCACACAGAGCTACTCACAAACTCACTGTGAACTACATTTACTAAACTGATTTGTCACAAAAGCATGAAGTTGCATAGCAGGCCGTGTTTCCACACAGCCCAACTCATATATTCATACACACCGATCAGCGACAGTGATCCTGTCACTTCTCCTGTCAAAACCACTGACAGATGAAGTGAATAACGTTGACCATGTTGTGACAATGTTCAATGTTCTGCTGGGAAACTTTTGGACCTGGCATTCATGTGGATGTTACTTAGACATGTAGCACCCACCTAGACCAGACCAGGCACCCCCACCCTATAGCAATGACGCTCTTTGATGGCAGCAGTCATTCCAGCAGGATGCAGCCTGACACAGACACACACACAAAAACGGTTTAGGAACAACTAAAAAAAAAACATGAAGAACAGCACAAGGTGTTGACCTGGCCTCCAAATTCACTAGATCCCAAACTGGTCAAGTATCTGTGGGATGATCCACAGAGGCCCCTCCCCTCAAACCGTAGGACCTATAAGCCCCGACTAACAATACTCAGGACAACCTCAGAAGGCCCATGTCCATTCTCTGATGACCTACACAACATTAGGTAGATGGTTATAATGTTATCCCTGATCATTGTATCTACCTAAACTCTGTTACTAGTTCTGTTCTAGAAAATAGGTTACAAAGACTACATGTGTTTCTTCTGTCATTACACTGACAATTAAAGGGGAACTACTGTTTTTTTACAACCTGGACCTTATTTCTGTTGGACTCAACAGGGAATAGCACTAGCGTATCATAACAAAATATTGGTGAAATGAACGAGTTTTGCGGCAGATAATGCGTTTTTTAGAGGCTGCGTTTCGGTGCCCCAGTCACTCCCACTATATGGATATACGCGGATCTAAATATCTGATGAACTCCAAATAACACCAAAGTTATATGGGTGAGTAAACGCTCGTATTTTATGCCAGAAATAAGGTCCAGGTTATAAAAGACAGTAGTTCACCTCTAAACTAAAAATGTAAATTTCCCAGAAAGTTAATTCCAGTGAAATCAACACCATCGGCGGGTTTGCTTTCAAGAATGAAATTAATCTTTTGCATTGAAGTGAAACACACACATTTTCATTAATTACCAATAGCAGGGGGTCTTGACAGAGCAAGCACACAGGGATGAAACAGTCAGAAGCCCAAAACAGAAGAAGTTGTCTTAGTTCATCGGCTGTGTTGCACCATCCACGAGGAATTTCAGTCTAACGAGGCATTGTTTGCAGGCAGTTATCAGACAGGGGTCTTGTCAGCGGTGAGAAATTATTATTTAGTTGGCGGTTAAGCTAACAACCACAGTTGCTGACATTTAGAGAGCTGGACGACATAATGAGTTGCCCCCCATCTCAAAAAATCTCAATTAAAGGATGCACACTCCTGAGAAAATATACCAGAGGAAAGTCAACACGGAGAAAAAAAAAAAACAAGCTGAAAGTTGGCACTGACTAGTACTAGCATGTTCCCGATTTCCCATCATGTTGGCAGTGTGCTTGCCAGCTCCATCAACTGTCCTTGTCGAAATCTTTGTCACATTTTGTCAAATTCAGTGAACCTCTCCTCGCGCTAGATGCCTGTTCTGTGCGTGCGGAACGGAGAGCAGGGGAAGCCGTCTCATCCTTTCTGCACGTTAGCTTTGCAAAAGCAACTGTAGCGAGAATTTTGCCTCATTACTTTGGAAATGTGAAGCGACACATTTGGGGNNGCGTGCTTGTTTAGGTGTTGAGGTCAGACATCAGTAGCCAGTTCTCAGAAACAGGCTGCCTCTACCTTAAAGGTCCAGAGAATAAGAATTAGTGGTGAGATTAGAAGTTAAAGGGGAATTACTGTTTTTTTATAACCTGGACCTTATTTCTAGCATAAAATACGATCGTTTACTCACCCACGTAACTTTTGTGTCATTTGCACTTGTTCAGGAGATAATTAGATCAGCGAATATCCATGTAGTGGGAGTGACTGGGGCACCGAGACGCTATACGGATATACGTTGATCTAATTATGTCCTGAATGAGTGCAAATGACACAAATGTTATATGGGTGAGTAAATGATCGTATTTTATGCTAGAAATAAGGTTATAATAATGTCCAGGTTGTAAAAAAAAGTCAGTAGTTCCCCTTTAAAACCAACTATGAAGCCCTTGGTGCACCGCTCTCTTTCCAACTGTGTAGAAGAACCTATGGGTGTT
>JASGAT010368238.1:1010-13747 GCA_030220025.1 Chelon auratus | reverse complement strand
GTTGCTATGGATACGAAAGCGTCGCAATCAACGAGGAAGGAGTTTCTTCACCTGGTACACAAAACGATGAAGTGCATTTTGTAGCTAAGTTGTGGAGAAGGACGGCACTTGGATAAATGTCAGGTGAGCCATTTCTCTATCCGCAAGCGTAACCTTTTTTGGAATTTGGAAGATTTCAGAGAGAGACAAACTTATTTACAATCACTCACATGATCATAAACATCCGGATCTCGATAACTGCTCGGCATGTTATATAACCAGCTGGTGCCAGCTTCAGTCTGTATTTATATACAGGTGGAGATAAGATGTCATCTTAAACTAAAAAAAAAAAAAAGTGCTGAAACTGTATGACTTCACAATAAAAGGCTACAGGGAACAAATCCCAAATGAATATTTACGATATAACACAATATTTTATTCCGGCATTGATTTCCTTTGTCAGTGCCATCATTTGTGAGATCATTATTTTCTCTCCATGCTATAAATCATAGACCATGATGGAGCAAGATGAACAAATAAATGACTTGAGGCTTCAGTTTCAAGAACTACAAAAGCAGCAAGAGAAAAGAAAACTGGACAGGAATAAGGAGAAAGCACCGGACAAGCTTGATGACATTAGTAGTCAGGATGATCTGGATCTATCTTCGCAAGGTATTCAGACTGATAATCCTCAAGACAGGTGAGTCTACTTGGACTATGAGATGAATGTATGTATAATATGAGTAGGACAGTATTTAAGCTCGGAAACCATTGTCATCTCTCTTGTATAAACCTCTGGTACTTGAGTCGTGTGCTGCAGTTTTGTGTTAATTTTAACTGCCTTTCTATAGGCTGTTGCAGAATGAAAATCAGACATTACTAGACCAGCTGAGAGAGCTAAAGGATGAAAATGGCCGGCTCTTTAAACTCCTGAGTGAAAAAGATTTTGAAATTAGACACCTGAAGAAGAAAAGAGACGAGGAAAGGCTGGCCTTAGCAGGTATAATAGCATACGTTTTAATTTTACGTACAGCAATGTTACAGTTGTGTCACAGCCTCTTCATGCCTCTTTCATTAATTTAGGCACATCAGGTTTGGCGGGAGCGGTGGCTGCCACAAAGATTGTTGAGCTGTCCAAGAAGAATAGGGAGCTAACCGCTGAAATCGAGCAAGAGAGGATCAAATCCAAGCAAAACAGCAACAGAATCAAAGACCTAGAGAAAGAGG
The DNA here is from genome assembly GCA_030220025.1 of Chelon auratus. NCBI lineage: Eukaryota > Metazoa > Chordata > Actinopteri > Mugiliformes > Mugilidae > Chelon > Chelon auratus. The sequence continues at coordinate 12,541 of JASGAT010368238.1, read as the reverse complement.
TAAGGCTTTGCTTTGATTAATTTAATTTGGTGCATTTAAATAAACTCTTAAGAATTGATTAATTGTGATATGCTCCTTTCTGTAGCTACAGGCTGCTGTATCTGGGCAAAAGATTGACACAAAGTCACTGGATAAGAAACCATCTGAAGGCTGCGAGGTAAACTGATGTAAAAATAACTGAAATAGTATTTTGTCTTCCTAACTCCAGCGATGATAATTCAACCCGACTCATACATAACCTACTCCCAAAAGCAGGAAAGTCCACTGGTCAGATCTCTGCAGGAGAAATTAGCAGCTGCCCAGCTGAAAGTGACTGAATATCGCAACCAGGTTCAGTCCGCAAAACAGGAGTTGAAAGTAGCTCAGAAGGTAATGGCTGTCCTTGTTCTCCAAGTGTCATAGCTGTGTGACTAATCGCAGTGACTTCTGGATTCCATATCTAAACTGCTACAGGTTTTGATGAGCGAGGTTGGAGAGGAGGTCAACCTTCAGCAATTACTGAGCTGCCCCGGGAACTTTAGAGGTCGGTCACAGCAGATACTGGCTCTTCAGGCAAGGGTAAGCTGAAGATAAAATAAGTAACATCAATCATAAAGTGCTTCTTAAAAGTATTTGCAAAAGGGCAACGGTGCAGATATAAGAGCAGACATTACATAAATACCTGAATTTAGCATGAACAACACTTTGAATCATTCAACAGGTGCGGGACCTTGAGCAGCAGCTCAACCAGTCGACCCTGCAGAGACAGTCAAGTGTCCTGAGTGAAGACGAAGAGTTTCTGGGTATCCTTCAGAAAACCCCTCCACAAGACAGAAACCTCGGCTTCATCCGCGCTAGGGAGAAGGAGAAGAGGGAGGCATTTGAGGTGTGAACGTCATAGCAATAAGAAATATTAATTTGTCACTATACTAGACTAAGGCCCATCTGCAACACTGTCCTTCCACAACAGAGGATCTCACTGGACTACGAGGCCCTCTTCAAAGAACATGAGGATGTAAAGAAAAAGTTGGAAGCCTCTAAGGCCAGGAACAAGTCTCTGTCTAGTGAAGTGAAGACTCTGAAGGCGCAGATCGCCACACTGCTGGAGAAGGGTAAACATGATGATGAGCTTGTGGATGCTCTGTTGGTAAGGCTTTAGATAAGATACTGCCAAAAATATTCACATTCTTCTATATTCTGTGTCTTCTACTGTCTCTATAGCTCAGTTTCAGAGTTAGTACTATGAGATCTACCGCTAATTCTTGTCTACCTTGTCTACCTTGTCTACAGTACAGGAGTAATTCGAGATTTAACTTCAGTTTATGAGTTGAAATGGGCCATGATAATTTCTACTGATTATCCTATCTTTTCGACCTCTGGCAGAAGCAGCAGACCCAGATGCAGACGGTGCTGAAACGGCTCAGCCAACAGCAGAATGTAAAGAGCATGGAGACCCAGCAGAGCCTCAGACAACAGCCGAGCAGCGACCCTTCAGAGCACAATGCTCTCATCCAGAAGCTGAAGCAGATGGTTGCTGAGAAAGAGGCCAAGATCAAACAGTTACCGGAAATCCGTCAAATCTCTGACGAGGTAAAAAAAAAAAGAAACAAAAGTCCTGTGTTGTCTTCGAGATTCAATATGTTTTGCTTAAACATTTGCCAAGCCATTAAATGTGTGTTAACAGACTTTGGAGGAAGCCAGTGCGCACAGAGAGACCAGCCACAAGACAACAAACTGCAGTTCAGAAATTTCCCCAGAAGAGGGAGACATTAACAAGAGAATTACATCTTCAGGGTATGTGTGCTGACTCTCTTGATGTCGAACTATCCTTTCAATTGGTGTATAGATAGTTTACTCAAATACTCTGACATTTTCAAACTCGTATTCTTGAGAGCATCTTAAAATATGTTTTGAAGAAACACTGATTTCATATATCTTGTCTTGCAAAAAGGGGTTAATAATTTACTCTGGCTAATGGGAGACTCTCTGTAATCAGGTTATTGATTTTGTGCGGCGTCTCACAGTTCTGTCAATGTATTCCTCCAGGGTTTCTGTTAATGTGACTGCCTGTCAACCTTTTTTCCAGTTCCGTTTCTAAATTTGGTCACAAACTGGTGTTGCCTGCAGTGGGGAGTAGTATAGACTTCAAGTAAGTGGACAGAATGATTGCTGCATACTGTACACCATGAAGTACTATACAGATACACATACCTCACAACAAGTCATCGTACCGAGGTGCACCACCTTTTAATGAACAACAAAAAATTAAAAATGTTTAACGTTGTATCTTTTGTTCTCAGGGGTCTAAGCTCCTCACAGTGTCCACAATGCTCAGCAGATGTGAGCGCACTGATGACCCAGTGTAATGAGTACAAAATCCTCTGTGTGGAGAAGGACAGACTGCTCGAGCTGGTTAAAGTCCTACAGACAAAGTAAGCCACAGTAAACACATATACAGTTCTTGTTTTCCATTTTATTCCTATTTATTTCTCTGTGTGTTTCCCGGAAAAAGCACAGATAGAAAATGATCACTTCATATGCAACTTTAAAACCCTTTCTATTGATTCTAGCAAAACAACAACAAAATAAACCTCAAGACAAAGCAACAAAACAACAAAAAAAATGATAGATTTTGTACCAGCAGCACAATTCACCCCTTTCAATCTGTTTTTTTTTTTTTTTTTTGAGCATAGACTTTTGAGATTGCAGCTAGATCAGGAACAGCAACGATACGGTTGCTTGCTCGTGCGCTCATCAAAGGAGAAGGGCTTATTTGCGTGTGAGAAATTATCCATTGTCAGTCTTCTTTGGTCATTATAAAGATTTATGTTACTCTCATATAATAAGTCAGTCAGCTGCTACAAAACAAAAAAACAAACAAAAAAACATCGTTGCCATTCTCACCCCAGAGGTGGCATGCACTGGGATTTTGGTCAAATGACTCACATGTGGAGTAGTGAAATGTTATTCTTAATTTTTCCAGTTGGCTCTCTGATATTTCTGCACTACACAAAAAAATCTTATTTCTGTTGAGGTATAAAGGGATTTTGTAATGCTGCCCCACTAACACCTTTAATTAGTTTGAATGTGTCCATTTCAAAGCCATGGGTACTTGTTGTCGCTTTCAAACAGACTGTTTCCATCAGTGCTCACTTTATTTATTTAAGATGACATAAGAAAAGATAATCCTTTATTTATCCCACAGTGGGGATAAGACATTTGATAGTTGATTTTACATTTTCATACAACATACCTATTTAAACCACATCTACTGTATTTGTCAATTCAAAGCTTTACAAGCGTCCTATACTTAAATTTTGATTCTAATCTGACCCTCTCTCTCTCTCTCCCAGAGAGAAAGAGATTAACCAGATGTGTTTGGAGGCAGAGCAGAAGTACCAAGAGGAGCGCCGCAGGACAGTGATCCTGGAGCAGCAGTTGGAGAAGACAAAATTAGATTCAAAGTAAGGACTGTACAAACAGCATGGCTTGGGCTGACATGCCAAGGCTCAGTGACAGCATGATATGACATTGTCAAGAAGACTCCAGGCTTCATTTTTTATTTATTTATTTTTTGCTGCTGTTTTTCAAATGCTGATTCATCAGTTTCCCCTTTATAGTCTTGCTTGTGGCTATCATGTTTCTGTTCCTCAGGAGCAGTGTCCCCCAACACCAGGGTGGCAGGAGTCTTTGAGCAACATCAACTGCCCTGAGACAAACTGAACCTACTGTCCAGCAATCCAGTTGGCATTTGTAAACATTTAATTTCTAACTTTGACAACATGTCTTGTCACTGGCGGTGAAAACAAACAAGAATTTTGTTTTTCCAATGCTAACACTCGTAAAAATGACAGAAATAATGATGTGTGGCTGCAGTGTGTAGTGTCTTTTTACCAGTCATGTTTGGGCTGCACAGACATGTTCATGTTGCTCTTGCATGTTGTCTCGGGCTGGTCATTCAGCTGGAGGAAGAGGAGCTGCTGAGGGTATCCCTGAAGAGCACTCTCCACCGCGACGTCCAGCTTCGCGGTGACATGATGAGACAAGTCAAGCATGTTTTCCTGCAGGCCTTGTGACAGCACAGACAAGACACTAACCAGGGGAAGTGGCTGGTTCCTGCTCAACCTCACTTCCAGCTGAGCCCTACCTTCTCCTGTCACATGTGGCAAACACCAGCTTGCAGGAAATGAGCTCTTCTCCTCAGCCAAACATATGGATCCATGGCTTTCTCTCAATATGAACCCTCAAAGTCAGTTTATGATGGTTCTTCAAGGGTGAACTCAGTTTAACGACTTAAATAGCTTTCAAACCCGATGGCATTGATGACTCTGGTAGGATGTCTTGTTGATGCTTCATATCTTTTCCACTCGCTGTTTTGTAAATGTCGCAGTCATATTTTGTTTGTCTTTTTCTCTTCAGTTAACCTTAAGTGCATTACAGGTATTAGGACAAATAATGTCCAAATTAATCTGTAGAAATCTCATCAAATGTTTTGATTTCGTTGTTTATTCGTGGCTATGACTTTACCAGGTTTCCTTAATTTTCTTCGTCCCCAAATAGTTGTACATAAATGTGCCTGTCTAAATAGTAATCACCCCAGTTAGGGTCTCTTTCAATGTTCTGATTAAATATAAATTATTTTTGACTTGAAACCAGCTACATGGGAATAGCGGTTGTAAATGAATGCGGACTCAAGCCGCACAGACTCCCACTGTAGTCATCCATATGTTCCCCAGGGCATGTCGTACATGTACAGTGTATAATCTTACACCCTTAATCCAAAAGCTGTACTCGAACCCTGGTAGGAGTGGCCCCTACATTCATACTAACATCCGAGTTATTTTCTTCCGATGTAGCCAAAAGGGGTTTGAGCCGAAGCCCCCTCCTTTACCTCCCTCTCCACATCACGCTTAATTTAAAACCATGGCTGAGTTAGTGTGCTGCTTCAAATACCGCACTATTTCTTCCAGAACCCTGTGGGAGATTGGCAGGTCCCCATTGGACTGAGCGAGAAAGTGCCACAAGACAAAAATATCAGAGTTTGGACGTGATGAAGAAAGCCTTTATGCTCAGAGTAACAAAAAACAGCTTGTGCTGAATACCTCCTGGATAGAAGGTGAGGCACCCTTTCATGTAACAGAAGTGAGATGTGTCATCGCAGGGGAGAAGATGAGATACCGTAGTCCTTATGATTAAACACTTCGCAGGATTGCCGGGTAAAATGTGCGTCATGGTCATGGTCCCTAACTGCGTCCGCTTCCTGGGAAAACGTGTAACTTTATATGTTTTTATTTAGTTTCCTTTGGCTCGGAAAAAAAAGGTCTGCATAACAACGTTTTCAATTAAGTTTTTTAATTAAACTTATTTCCCTTCAATACTCACGATGCTGTGTAATTGCATGTGACAGATTAATATGGCTACTCCTGTTGACTTTAGTTATTTGAGAGTGTCATCACTTTCAAATAAATTACACTTCACCATACAATTTTATTATTGTTTTATGGAGCTGTATTACGCAGAAAGGTGTAGATTTATTCCAAAATGCCCAATAAACCACCAAACCAAACACAAACTTATGTAAACACAGCATACGTAAACAGCCTCACCTATTTGTCATTCCAGGTTTGAATGACTCCTTTCTCCATCCTTCTCCTCAGAGGTATTCCCTCGTTCTGGACCAATGCTTCCTGCAGACCATTGACTGCATCCAGAAACTAAAGTAAATAGAGGAGCTGTGAACGCAGAGGTTAAAGTTAGCCATCAGTACATGAGGGATCTGTGAACTTTACTCGGGCCAGAAAACGGTTTGTGCCTCTATGAGTCCATTCATCTCCCGGTGCCTCTCATTTACATGTAATGGAAAGAAAATAAACAGCGGTGTCCTAATGTGCTCATTTACAGTAAGTAGAAGTAAAGTAATGAGCTGTTATCTTTACTGAGACAGTGGTGAAGCAAAGATGAACACCTTTGTTTTTTTTTAACGTAATCCTGGTCAAAGGTTACTGGAGGGCCTAAATTGTCGCTGTCATTGATATCCCAAATCAAGCGTGGAGTATTAATGTACCCGAACTGCAAACATTTACTCTTAATTCATAGTGTCACTACAGCACTTCTACCAGGATCTGAATTCGTCCTCTGACGTCAAACCTGTTTTGCTCCTCTTCAAATGTTGGTTTTGCTCTCAGTTATATCCAATAGACATATTCCGGGGCAATGAGTCAATACTGTATGCTCTTTGTTTAGAAGGTTTGTCTATTTCAACTAGTTTAAATACAGGAAGCATCACTAGATGGCAGCATGGTTTGTCATGTACCATCAGTAGCACTTTTAAAATGATATCTGGCAATCAATTATTTGGTTTAAAGCAAAAGATTTCTGTGGAATAAAAGCTTAATGCCCTACAAACAACATTTCTGTGCATTATCTATATGGGCAATACATTTTAACTATGATTATTATAACCCAGTTTCTAGTAAATTGTTAATTTTCTTGCTTTTGGTCTGAATAAATATGTAAAATAGAATAACAGCAGCTAAGTTTCGTATCACTGCACAACATACCAGCTGCATTTTTGCTCAAAAGACATGTGGTGGGACAACAGCACAAAGTTAATATATCCCGAACTGACACTAAAACAAACTGACTCTGCAATGCAGACATCAATGCTTGGAAAACTGCTATCTTTTGACAAGCTGCAGTTCTTCATGCTGCGTCCTGCATGCTCTGCCACTAAAGCCCCCCGCCCACCCCAATCGCTGTAGTAACCAAGCTGTCACTCTGGACTCCTGACTCTTTCCCGTCTCATCCTCCCAGCAATTTTCTCACTCTAAATCGAATGGTTTGCCATGTTCTGTCCGTCCAACTAGGAAGCAATCAATTTCTTCAGGAAACAATCCCACCTCACATCTGATGACAAACCCGGCAATAAGAAAAAAAAAAAAAACTGCAACTGTCTGAGAAGAAAGACACACGGTGTGTGCGGTATATAATGTATATTTTAATGTGCCAGAGCTGGAAGTTTGAGTCACTGGTTGTGTCATGTGTATCCATCATCACTGGTGCAGATATCCTTAATGTTCCAGCCAGTGGAGACATAAAGTGCGCTTTTCGACACAGCGGCGTTCACATTCGCACAGTGGACAGTGGGACCAGGCTTCTGTTGAGATGTGAACACGAGCACTACTGATATGAGGATGCAGAGGATTTTTTATTTATTTATTTATTGCAGTTTCTTTTACCTTAATCTGATAGTTCACGGTAGAGCGAGAGAGACAGAAATAATTTTAAGAGACAAAAGAGGATGACACACCAGCTGAGCCACCCCAACTCCCCGCTAGGCTGCTCATTGCTCAGAGAAATACCGTCTGTGGATGCTGTATGAATATAAATGTATCAATGTTTGTTTTGAAGCAGTCACATCCACTGATTAACACTTAAAGGGTCCCCATTGTGTCTGTGCGAGTTCATACGCTCTAGCTGCGCGGAGCTGTAGTGAAAGTGAAATACGCTCAGATACTGTCAGTCTAGAATAAGAGCAAGTAATAAGACACGCTTTGAATTCTACCACACAATCTGTAAAGAGCTTGTAGAAGATAATGTCAGTTTTACTTTATTTTTACCACCATACTGGCCACCCTACCCCTGATACCGGTTGTTGATGGCTCCAAGCGTGCTTTCTATATTGCACAGAACGTAGCTCAGCAAAGGCTGAGGACGAAAATAGTCGCAGGACGGAAATGTCAACCACTCAGAGTTTGTCCCACAGTATGAGACCTTTTAACACAGTGTATCAGAGAAGTCATTTGACCTTGCGTGTTTGAGGCTCTCGAAGATGCGCCGTGGTTTTCTTAGCCCATTTTTGACCAACACAAATACAACTCTGCGTAGTAATAATCGGGGGGGGGGATTACAAGGAGGTCACAGGTCGCCAGTCTATCGCAGGGCTAACACAGAGAGACGCTCACACCTACGGCCAATTTAGAATCACCAATTAACCTAATGAGCATGTCTTTGGACGGTGGGAGGAACCCCACGCAGACACGGGGAGAACATGCAAACTCCACACAGAAAGGCCCCAGTCAGCCGAATGATTCGAATCTAGAACCTTCTTGCTGCGAAGCATCAGTGCTATCCACCACACCACTGTGCCGCCGCCCTCAGAAATAATATGCTAATATCATGTGCATTGCATCTTGCTCAATCCCTTTACATTTACATACAGATCCCTACATCCACACACAAGAAAGACTTCGACAAGTGCAACTGCACCAATCTCACACCCATGCATCACCGTCATATCAAATGACACTGTTTGCTTTTTCCTCACCCGGAACCCAGTGTGACATTATAATGCTAATGGTGCTGCATTAAACAATATAGTAGACTTATTACTTATTAAACATCCGAGTGGGCTAAAATGTCAGGAGGTGCACTCGGCAGGTTTGTGAGGGCCTTCACATGTAGCACTTTCTGGAACAAGCTGACCTTGGTGAAAACAAACGTGTTAGAACAAAGTGTTGTGAATTTGCTGCTGACTGTCTTACAAATGAAATGTCAAATGAAACAAAAGGATATCTTTTACCGCATGCTGTTCTCTGACAGGCCTCTTTGAAGCACAAATTGGCCGCTAAGCTAGACACAGAAAGAAGATTTCACAGAATTTTCTCAAACTTGCTTTGACGCAGAACAAGCTTATGACGAACACTCAAAAACACAAAGCTTTGTCCGAGCACAGTTAACAACACAGCGCGTTCTTTCATATGCCACCGGATGGATGCGGTCTGGCTGATAGAGCACTGGTATTGCGATTGCATCCAACACCTTGAACAAAAGCCAATCACCAGGAGCAATTTCTGACAAAGCTTGCGGAGAACCATTCTTGTTATTGCCAGAAACCCTCAGGATGTTGCTTCAGTAGTGTACATGTCTCACTGATCATAATCAGGGAACTCAGATTCAAGGGTGCTACATGTTAAGTATACGCTCATCCATCAATACAAATAATGCACAGTGCCGCAGTTTCTATCATGACTGCTGAACAATATGAAGCATTTTTAGCAAGACAAGACATTTTGTCACGGTAATTAAAGTCTTATTCATGAAAAAAAAAAAAAACACTCTGAATGTGATTTCAGGTGAGGAGCCTATTACAAGACATCAGGAAATGTCTTTGGAGTCATTTCACTGAAACCTTTACGTAAATGTGACTGCTCAGATATAGCTGTGGGTGTGAAAATTACAGTAATGATAGCAGCAGATAATACGGGCTTAGATAACGGACTCCAAAAGACATCCTGTCAATATGCTCTCATGGCAAAGAAAATGGTGACGGCTTACAATGAAACATCATTTAAAAACATCAAATAGTCTGAAAGTATGTTTGCTCGAGTACAAAATTTAAAGTGGGACCAATCAATATTTTATATTAACAATTGATCAGTTGAGCGTGTGTCATTTGTGAAGTGTAACTGAGTGATTAACATGCAGAGAATAACCACCCACTATTTAGCTCTGCCAAACTTCATTTGGGATTTTAGCCTCTTTTAGCATTTCTTCTCTTAAAAATCAACTATATGACACTAGCTCACTGTGGCTGAACATAGAACAGTAAAAGAGGTTTCCCTCAAGATTTGGAGGAGACCAAAGCAAAGCTAAAAGGAATGAGAATATGGGAAAACTCTACAACGTTGCAACTTCAGTTGACCAAAAACTCAGTGTACTGCACATGTAAATATTCTTGAGTTCCTCCTATGGTGTTTACACTTCCTGTTATACTTTTATATGCCAGGTAAAGTACTGGAAAAACAAGGAAAAGGATACGCCACAACATGAAAACAACACAACAAAGAAAAACCTACAGCTCTTAACAGCTATCCTCACTTGGCCAAAACATAATTTAACATAAGTTTAAAAAAAAAAAAGTTTAAAATGGTTCTTTCCTACTTGGGTTTTTCCTACCTAGTTTCATTTTAGAGAAACATGCTTCTCTCTGTTATACTTTTCATATGACAATTGCAATACTTTTCTGTGCAATACCTGTAAATGAGTGTCAAAGTTTCAAAGTTGTGCTTTCTTTTGCATGTAATTACAATTTCAGCAGTAATGCTTCCTTATTTTTACATATGAACTATAACTGCAATCTTGTCATTTCGATTTAGCCATTTTCACTGACAGGATTGCTTCTTTCCCTTAAGGAATTTTGTAATAATTGAAAAAAACAAGAAAAAAGGATCCTATTTAAAAGGAGCCAGCCATCTGCACCAAAAGCAAGCGACAGAAAAGAAAATGCAAGTGTGAAATAACTAACTTTATTTCTGAGTTGAAAACAAACAATTGACGCCAAAGCCTTTTTTCCTTAAGTATATGTGTACTGAAAACATAGGGCTCAGCAGCAGCTTGACTCTTCATGTGTTGAATGAGGCTGTGGGATTTTTTTTTTACACTTCAGCCTTCTGAGGCAATAAAGATTATGACTTCACTGTCCTGCGCAGGCCAACCTCCTCATGGTCAACTCTACTGCCCATCCCCCATCCGCGGTTAATGACCTGTCCCCGGCAGGATGAGCTGACTGTAAACCACACCAGGTCTCTTAATTAATTAATGTACCCTAACTGCAGGGTTGGCTCCTTCCACTGTAGTGGAGCCATTTTCAGCTGGCTGCAGCGGTGACCGACGGTGTCTTTGGGTTCCCTGCAGTGTTGTGGTTTAAAAACAACAATAGAGGAGCAGAGAAGCAAAGCACTGTGGATGGGAGGAAGCCTTCAGCAACACAGACACTGTTAATCACTCAGGGCCATTGTGGTCCTGCCCTGTAAACGGCGCCAGCGCGGGCAGGCAGACAAGGGAAAGGAGAGGAGAGCAAGAGGAAGAGGAAGAGGGAGAGAGGGGGCAGGGTGGCTGCAGGCAGAAAGAGGGGGAGAGAATGGTCGGGGAACAGCCTGTATGCCCACCTCAGCTCCTACTGCGGGGCTGGAGAACAGTGCTGCTGTCTCAGTGCTGGTCCTCCGTGTTCTCCCAGGTCCCGGATCCTGAGGTAAGAGACAGCTACATCACCACGTCCTCCACAGGTTCCTATCAGGAATATCCCGAGATGTGGTTCTCTCTGATGGGCGCAGGTGTTTCGCTGTTAAAAACGTAGCCTTTTGTGATTTACGTTCTTTGTTTGGTCGACATAGTTGTTGCTTTGCCTCACTTGATGGAGGAGTGAGTGAACATGTCGAAACCCGATAAGGGCTTACATGTGCTACACATGTTTGAATGCAGGCTAATAGAAGGATGAATATCTGACTATTGAACGGCTTATTGTTTTCGCGCTTTTGAATTGTAGCATTGAAAGTATGACTTCTATTATTTATCCTGAAATCTGTCATGTTTTCCAGAGGACAATGTGATTACACCATTTTGCTTCTGAACATGAGATATTATATACATATATGAAGTAATTGTAATTCGTTTAGACATATTAGAGGCAAGCAAAAAAGCAAAATGGATTATAAGTAATGCCATATATTATGTTCCTGAATACAGTTCAGCGGCGACAACAGATTATAGGT
>JASGAT010368234.1:0-12798 GCA_030220025.1 Chelon auratus | reverse complement strand
TATATGCATGTACATATGTATAGATTTGAAAGGATTGAATCGACCACTAAGTAGTGATACAAAATACAAAGGTGTCATTTAAATGGTATTTTCTCAATCACTTCCAGATCTATTTGAAGTGAGTTGTGTGTCTCTGAGTGTAGGCTGGAATGGAGCAATCGGGGATAATAGTTGCATGGGGGTACTACGTCACTTTCAGTCCTTGCTGCATGTTGGCATTTATAATTATTCTGTTATCACAAGTCTGCATAACAGTCGGCACAGCCAAGGAAACAACAAAATCTGATTTGCATATAATTTGTTTTATAGTGTTGTTAAATCTTTTTAAATCTTCAGATGATGTCTAAGTCATACATTTTTTTTAATGCATGTTTTACGCTGGTGAATAAAACTATTAAAACTGAAAGAAGAAGAAGAAGAAGAAAAAAAAAAAGAAATATCCAGAGTGTAAGTGACCCGGTTATTTTCTATCTGCAGGAGTTCCCCTTTTTCACCTTGACTTCTTTCCCACCTGGTTTTCTGGTTCACGTTGGTGGAGTGGTCAGCACTCGCTCTGTCAAATTACTGGACCGCATCCACAACCCCGGTGAGTTCACACACACAAACACTCAGGAATAGTGTGGCTCGTTCATTGTCCCGTAAAGCAATATGAGTGAGCTCCTCCATTGATCTACAGTGTCATGTGAGTGTCTGGTGCTGTGGCAAATGGCTGTTGTAGTCAATGCTACCCATTATCCTCCTGTGTTGCACAATTTTCTCCTGTGTATGGTCCTGATCTGTTTGGTTGTTTGGAAAAATTACTACTTGAGTTAATCCTTAAGCAGGTGAAAGCTGTTCCTGGTCACACCTGGATAGTTTGGATAGGAAGCCATCACTTGCGTCAAGTAGTTTTACTGATAGGGGCATCTTTCACCTTGTGGTTTGGCTAAGCGGCTTTCTGTTATAATTATACTAGTTAGTGCTGATCATGTGCTGGCTGTGTGTGTGTATGCCCTGGTCCCTGTGTTGTTGATTTATGTGGTGCTGCCCCCTGGGGGTAAGGTGCAATGCATGGCTGCAATCTGTTGCCTGCTATTTTTGTTGTGTGGTGTTGTTGGCTGCAGGTGAGGTACTGTGCATATATATGCTTTGTCACCTTGAGTTTTCAGATTAGCTTTTTATGTCTGTTAAATGTTTTTCTCCTATACCTGTTATACGCCTTTATGTTGATGAGAGTCAGACGTCGCTCTTAGGTAATTACCCGCCTGTTGACAACATGGAAGTAACAGTGTCGACTCAGTAGCCTTAGAAGTTTTTCCACTTGCTCGGTTTAATGTTCCTTGACCACTGTGAGCAAAGGAAGAATTTAAGTGAAGGGAGTGCTAATAAATATGGGCTGGGTTAGTATAACCGGTTTCTTTTCAGAGTTGTTCAGGGGGATCAAAGTCTTTAAAATGATCTTGACATTAAGCAATAAATTTGCAATATTCTTGTTTAATTTTGTAAAAATAACCTTTTGAAAAGAGCAGAGTTCATTGTTGTCGTGCCTTTCCACTTCAGAGCAGCATTAAAAGTACCCTGTGGAGATTTTGACCGCAAGTTGCACGAGGAAGTAACGTTTTTACAAAGAGATCAGTGTTAATTTCATATATTAAAACCTTAACAAATACATTTTGAGCAGGGCCTTTGAGGATGCACACGTTGTTCTCTTAAATTCTTAATGTAAACATAATGTTTGTGTACAAGATATCTCCACAGTGCACCGTTTATTTAAAGAGTATACTAGAGTTAGATCGCTGCTACATGCACCTTTTTGTGTTTTTGTAGCTTCTCTTCTCCCTAAGTTGTTTTTTTTTTTTTTAATATTTTTTGTAGCCCTTAAGCTGTTATCTTTTCTGTTCTCCTCTTTGCCTCATCAGTCTCCCTATCCTTTGTTTTTGTAGGCCTGAAATAGTTTGTCTTTGCATAGTGACTGTGAAGTGCTGTCTGTGTCTGCTTAGTGACTGTGGAGTGCTGCTGTTGTGCTGTGCTCGTTTGTTAGACTGTCTCTTCTTTTCTTTTTCTCTCTTTTCTGTACTAACGGTGTGTTCTGGCCCAGCCTTGGGTAACACGCGCTCATACAAACTGCTAGACTGGAATAGTGTCACTGCAGGTATTTCCCCCCTTTTACTGCTCTCACCCACAGGAGTGATGGCAGCTCAGTGAAGTTAAACTTGTGCCCTCTCAGCACGTACCCAACACTGACATTTAACCAATATACAGCAGCTGTCCTAAATATCCATATTTAAATTCAGCGTAGTCTAATGCGTCACTGAACACCCGTGAATTCAGTGAGCTGCCATCTTCCTCTCTCTAATCTGTGTGAGTGTGTGCTGAGCTGAGTTGTGCATGCTATTTGTCCCCACCCCACCCCATCCAGCCTGGCCTGGCTACCTCCCACCCAGCTCATCCCGCTGCACAGAAGAGCTGCAGCTCTTCCCCTAACGTTATCCCAGCGCTGTTTCTAACGCTTCCTGAATTGACATTGTGGTCAAACCTGTCTAGACCAGAGGAGGTTTAGGAGGTTTACTCTGTGAAAAAGCCACTGACCGGGCATGTGCATCCCTAACTCACTGGGCCGTATTCATACTGAGAGAGAAAGAAGGAGTGATGGATGGATGAATGCATGAAAGGCAGATTGATTTGGTGGGTGGCAGCTTTAAAATTAAAACCGGATTGGGATGTTTGAAGGGGACTGAGTTAAAGAGGTTACCTACGGAAAAGGAGACAGTACGATCATACTCACAATTCTGTAATTTAGGGACGATATTCGATGGACTCTGGTGAATGAATATGGCCCTTCTCTGCCCGTGAGCGTGCACATGCTCATGAGCGTGCACGTTTGGTGAGCCTGTGCCTGTATGACATGCTGCTTCTGGTTTAAAGGAACCCACCTCGTGGGCCTGACGCCTGACCATCAGTCATTATTTTTCATCTCTTCACTTTAATCGCTCATTCTTTTCGCCTCTTTCATTCCTCCCCGTCTCACCCAGCAGTTGAGTTTCTCTGTCTTTCTGGGGCCCCGCTCCATCAGCATGTTGCCCTCACAGGGAGTCATGGGTTGCGGCTCAATACTCTAATGTCGCTTCACGTACGGCCTCTTTGTTCAGCAACCTAGAACTACTATATGAGTGACATTAACCCTCAGCTTACAACAATGAGGCTCTGCTAACACAGAGGTGTTTGGAGCAAAGCCTCATGAGACTATTGAAACACACCCATGGTTTAGCCTAAATATGATGAAGGCTCAATCCCTTTGAATTTATTATCTTTGTCAGGGATAGAAGCACCTTTTTCACCTTACACCCCAGACACAGTGTCTTCTCTTTTACCACCAAAGCCAAATTATGTAAAGGCTGGTGACTGTATATCTCCCCTGTGTCCTTTCTGTTAGTTCTGCTGACAGAAAGGAGACACGGAAAAGAGGTTTTAGTGCAGTTAAGGAACGATGCCAAGACCACACGACAACTAATCTAACCACTGACTTTGCCTTCATCATCATCCTCATATTCTCATCAAGCATTCCCAGTGTCACTTTGTTTTACAAACTGATAATTGGTTTTGGCTTGCTTTGATTCACCATTTAACCCATAAGTAATCAGAAAATACAAACTGTACTGTTTGGTGTCTGTTTGTTTTCTGGTAAGTTAAAGCAGTCAGAATAGACTACCACATTAGTTACAGGCTAATTTCCTGTCATTGTGTTTGACATTTTGGTCACTCTTATTTTTAAATTTAACTATGTTTAGTGTTACCTCATTGGTTGCTAGACGTCAGTGAGTTTTTGACAGCTAACTCTGCCAATTTAGAAATGTTTTGCGAAAGCTGTTTGACTCAGATCTTTGTGTTTTGCAGATGAACCAGAGACTCGTGATGCGTGGTGGGAAGAGATTCGCCAGGAGATCAAATCTCATGCCAAAGCTCTTGGTTGCCATGCTGTTATAGGCTACAGTGAGAGCACAAGCATTTGGTATGGAGTACATATGCGTTTTATCCTCTATTTGTTTTTTTTATCTTCTATTTGTCTCAAACACACTAGATTTCATGTTATGTTCTCATTCCCCTCGGTTTGATTTTTCTCCTTCTCTCACAACTCTGCTCATTACAGTGAGGAGGTGTGTATTTTGTCAGCATCAGGCACAGCAGCCATCCTGAATCCTCGGTACATGCGTGAAGGCTGTCTAGACATGGGAAGCACCGACCACAGGTTGTCTTTATGTGCCTGATTTAAATTTTGATTATTTTCTGTGTAAAGTCTTGTATTAAGACTAAGATGTGGATGCAGATCTCATATGATGTTTTGATGTTATGATGTGTTGTTCGATAGGTTTGAGGAGCCATCTCCCCCCAGCTGTGGTTTCTGTCACATCCCGTATGACGAGCTCAACATGCCATTTCCTGCCCAGCTCACCTACTGTTACCATTGCAGAAGACAAAAGGTCTCGAATACAGTACATTTATATATATTTTTTAACGAAGATAAAAGTGATTTTCCAGTGTAAAAATGTTGGTAATGAAAAATATGAATTAACTATGTTTCCCCTCCCAAGGTTCCTGATGTGCTATTCACTACAATTGACTTGCCACCAGAAGCAGCTGTCACAGGGAAGGGCTGCCTCATCCAGGCCAGGTAACACTCCTCACAAGCCCCCAAACTCTTCTTCTCAGTGTTTGCATGCAATTGGATAGTCCTACAATCCATCAGAGCCAGTTTGATTTCAACTTCACGGCACTTAGATGATGTGTATGACTACATCGCTGTTATTCTGCTGTCTGTCACCACATAAAGCCCACGCAAACAATTCAATTGGTCAGGCAGATCTTTGTGGATAGTAAACTTCCAACAGAGAGCTCCAGACTAACTTTCCACCACAAAATTTTGTTCAAGTTCAGACGGGCTTCCAGGCTAGTATATGTCATCTGTTATGCTAAGTTCTTTCTTAGGGTTTAAATATAAATGCATGTCTGTTACATTCAAGCCCTCTCCAGACAAGCACACACAATGCTGATTAGGCGCCAGGTAAATCTCTTTGTATTTTGCCAACATTCATTACGTCAACCAGCAGTGATTGATGGCAAGGGCCGACAAGACAGACTAGCCTTCTGCAACTAGGAGGAAGATGTGCAGTGATGTGCTCACAAATGAAGGGGGAAATAATACAAACTAATCATTGTGAATGTAAATATTGCTGGTATTAAAAAACACTTAAATCGCAGGTGTTGAATGTAAACATACTGTATGTGAACATGGAATTTCCACAGGGCACTTTTTAACGCCGATGCTTATTGCCTCCTAGACTCTGTCGCCTGAAGAAGAAAGCCCAGGGAGAAGTGAATGCGACAGCCATCTCCAACCTGCTGCCTTTCATGGAGTATGAGTTGCACACTCAGCTGATGAATAAACTGAAGCTGCGGAGCATGAACGCCCTGTTTGGCCTGCACATACAGATCAGTGTTGGCGAGAACATGCTCCTGGGTCTAGCTGTAGGTCAACATTTTAAGCTAACAAGCTATACATAACGGTGGTACCAGTCAGTCCATTAAATGTGTGTGTGTGTGTGTGTTCAGTCTGCGACAGGGGTGTACCTGACAGCCCTGCCGGCACCAGGCAGCATCCAGATTGCGGGAAAGACGCCCGGCGACCTGAGCAATGAGCACCATATCTTGACCATCCAGAAAAGGATCAATGACACTATAGCCAAGAACAAAGCGCTCTATCAGATCAACCCTCCGGTGAGATAGACATAATTTGTTTGTGAAGTAAATGAATATACGGAAAGATGAGCTGTTTGATAACATCTCCAAAGCTCCATTGTTACGCCAACTTTTCACTTTTCAAAGTGGATTTCTAAACTGTTTCAACGGAGCAGAAATTGAGACCAAGGCATAGTTGATGTGAAACTGGCTTCAGATTGCGGTGTTCAGATGTGTTACCCTTACCCTGATACATTTCCCATTATTATTCATCTATCTTTGGTTGTGCTCATCTTTATACAGAAAACATGACGAGAAGTAAGAACAGGATATTCACTAAATGTATTCATTGTATTTGGAAGGCCCATAAGAATATTAATATCTACATATTATGGCCTTGAAGACTTGTGCTTCTGTGCCATATTCAAATAATTTATATCAAGTATTTTGGCCTCATCTTCGATTGTTAAAAACATGTAATTATACATAATATACACCCCAGACCCTACGTATTTGGACAGTTACAGAATTTTCTTTTTGTCAGGTTTTGTGTATTGGATGCAACATTAAAGGCCAAGTCACAGAGTAAATTGAGAGTTTTAAATGACATGGTCACTAAAAGAAGTAAAAGGGACTTTGCAAGGGAGGATTATAATAATAAGGTTTAACGATATACAAAGGTATTTATTTTGCAGTCGGCTGTAAAGTGCAAAATGTTGGGACATACGGGAGAGGTAGCAAATGGCGCAGAGCACTGAGGAGCACCTCTGGTCATATTTTGGAAGACACGGGAAAGAAAAGCAAGTGAAGAATGTTTTCCAGGACGTAGGGACAGGCTCCAGTTTCTAAAAACACAAATATAACCAGGTGGAGTTGTGTAACAAAGTTCTATCGACTCTAGAAGCAAAAAGCAAATTTGTCAAAAAGATTTTAAGAGGACAAGTGTGAGGAGGCATGGAGCAGGTCGTAAACCAAAGCATATCTCAACGCCTATCAAACATTATACTAAATAAGATTTTTGTTCTATTTTATGCATGTCACAGGGTCATATATCCCACTGACTTCTTATTGATGTAAACCATCTCAAATTAAAGATGAGACTTGGCACTGTAATGCACCATCCGTTATGTGTGTGTTGAAGCACAGAGCCTGAAGAACGACAAAACACGTGAATGTCCAAATACTTCAAGTCTGAACTGTATAATCTGTTTTGTGCTAAACTTACCCCTCTTGTCTCTCTCTGATTATTAAAGAAATTATTTGCCCTGGACCCTGAGGTGTTCTGCGGCATAAACATGGTACTGAGCATGCCAACTTTTAGCTGTGAGACACAGCAAAGCATGACAAATATTTCACTCTATTAATTGCAATAATACACCACCTTTGCAGTAACAGAATAACCGGTTCTTAAACGGGGACTTTTGGGAGCAGGACGTTGTGTAACCCACACCAGAGTCACATATCGAGACAACTCACCACAAACTCATTGAATCAGTGTGTTAACGTATTTTCATTATGAGCATCAACCCAGACCAGTCACACTCTCACCTGTGTGTTTTTATGGCGTGTGGGTGTGTGTTTGTGCCACTCTTTACGTTTTTCCAGATTCATACTCAAATTAACACCAGTCATTTTTATGCCAACTGGGTGAGTGTGAGCATGTGGAGTGTTACTAACTTATAGTACATTGACAGACGTGAGGTGCAGATGTGGGCTGCTGTGATGTTACGGTTTTCACCTTGACATCCCGTCTGCTTGGATGTCATGTCTCTGTGTTTGCAGGAGCTGACTGAGGAAGGGGTGGGTTCCCCGATCCCCGAGCCGAGGCAACGATCCAGACTCTTTCGGTCCCACTCGGAAAGCTCAGACGAGCTGTCAGAACTGGATCTGTCCCACGGCAAAAAGGATGCATTTGTCCTGGAGGTGTGTGTCTGTACACATCAGTACACTTGTATGCAGTTGTTTCTATAGCAAATTCTAACTACATCTATTCTTTGCCGTAGATTGACGACACTGATGCTGTGGAAGACATTCATTCCCTCCTAACTGATGCATCTCCACCAACAGGTACTGTATGTGCCGTATGGGCTTTTAAACACAAGACTATGCACTGCACACGCCCATCTACTAATTGGCTCAAATGTCATTGTTTCGCTCTTTGCTTTCCTGCTTCAATTTCTTCTTCCACATCTTCAGGTTTCTACAGTTGCAACACTGAGATCATGCCTGGGATTTATAACTGGACTTCAGCAGTACAGGTGCATTTTGAACTTGATTATAACAATTTTGTCATTAACTTAAATTTAAGAAATTAGTCCCTCTTATCTATTTTTTTATGCCTCTTATGTGACTATTTGACATCTGTTCCAGATGTTCACGTCCGTGAGGGTCTTCAGGTTGAGCAATGCCACTCTCACTAACCAAGGCTTAAATAAGATCTTCACCGACCTTTGTGAGAACCTGCTGAAGGTATTAACATTTATTGATGCCATGCTTGGTATCTGTAATGTGCATGTTTCATGCTCCAACGTTACTTGATGTCATTATTTTTTGAATAGTATGTTTAAAATCTACGATTATGTTTGTTCCAGAGTTTTTACTTCAAGTTGCGGTCTATGATCCCCTGCTGCCTTTGTCATCTCAACTTCACTGTAGCAGTGCCAGAAGAAGACCTCATACAGGTGAGAAGTTAGAGGCCATCCCTGTTTTACCAAAGTGTGTTCATAATGAAAAAATTTGAAATCGTAATTTTTTCACTATGTCTCCTTGTCAGGTGGCAGTGACAGCCGTTTCCATGACGTTTGACAAAGACCAGACTCAAGAAAAGCCAGCAGAGAAGTCCATCACCAAAGGTCTGTCTGGTTAAAAGGTGTTTTGTTCCAATTGAATCAAATTAAACCCAGCACTCTGTAGCAAACTATATTTACATTTTAGTCCATTAGGTGGCCCAACTTCAGAGTATCCAACGAATTTCCTTTCCGAGTTGAGCCTTCAAGCATTTGATGAAATTCTTTAGATTTCCATGCTGATGTTAAAAGTTGAACCACTTATTTTCCATTCAGATTTTAAGAGTTTAGTACATTTCATGAGGACATGTTGTCATGTTTTCTATTTGGATCTCACAGTCATCTAGTTCTCACTGCAAAGTGATACTGGCTGGAGCTTCATTCACAAACAAGAGCTGAAACCCGTTCTCTGTTGGTTAAAAGTACTCTGTGTCTGAGTGGATCTAGCTGTTGATGGACTTAAGAACGACTAATATCAGTATTCAGAAAGCTGTGAAAATACATGCAGACACGTTCGTTTACAAATTGTGTTTTGTTTGGAACCAGTCACCAAGGTGTTGATGATTTTGTGTGCGTATTTTGTTTCAGGGGGCAGTGAGACTGAAGAGCAGCTGCAGTTTCCCATGGAGTTGTGTGCAGACTCATCATCTGTGAACACTCAGCCATCTTCCAAAACCTCAGGTACCCTTTAAGCATTTTTTAAGTTGCTCCCCGAGCTGCTCCTCCGCCCTGCTTCACTAACAAGCATTGCCCGTCTCCTCCACTAACACCTCAGGTACAGTCTCTTTATTCACCCCAGCTGCAAAGCTCTGCCAAAACCAGCTGGTTATGGTTCGTTCGGCAGGTAAATGAATAGCGATGTGTAGCTGCCCAGTGTGTGTTCTGTTTTGCTGTGAACTTAGATGACAGTATAACGTTGTGTAGATGAGTTGTCATACTCATAAAAGCAGCGTGGCTTTCCCTCCAGTCACATTAAAAGAACATGGTAACGAGATCGCCCTGCTAAGTGCAAGGTTTGGATGTGCATTGGATGGAGAGTTAGAGCTGGGATGATGGTTAAAGCTAAATAACACATGCTGGGCTATCCTTGTGGGCAGAGCAAGGGCCTGATGCTGAACTCGTCTCGCGTTCTGCAAGCACAAAGGTAGACGATGATGTTTGTGTATGTGTGTGACAGGTATTCCAGAGAGTACAGTCTCATCCAGAGGTAAGCCCCCTTCTTGACCACTATCACCCCCTGCCCCACCTCCCGGCTACTGAAACTACTACACTACCCTGTTTTTACTTTTCGTCCTTTTGTCTGGACAGAGTTATCCTGCACCGCTCCCAAACCTCATCCATTTTTGTTCTTTTCTGTTCTTCTGTTCGTTTGTTTTTTGTGTCCTGTTTTGTTTTCTTTTCTTGTTGTTGTTGTTGCGTTTGTTCGGTTGTGGGCTATGCGTGTGTGTTTGTGCGCGCGTGTTTGTGTGTGTGTGCGTGTGTGTGTTTTCTCCAGCTGCCTCCGTTGATTACGGTTCCTTTGCAGACAGATGCAGCACCTGGCTAGAGCTGCTTAGGCTGAAAGCTCACACCATAAGACGAGGATCAGTTAAGACAAGTAGGAGGACACAGTCTCTAGCACACTCTGGTGATCATCATACCCACAAATGCAGAACACAGTGTCACAAGAAATCACACGGACACGCATACACTCACACACCCCTCCATGCATGCCGCTGGGGGGCGGAGCATTGCAAATCAAGCACTGGCTTTTTGGCTAGAGTGTGAAAGTTGACGCCCCGCCCCTCAGAGGGATCCACAACCGGCATCTTGGCTTTAAAATGCCTGTAGCCATGGTAACCATGATGATAAATTAAAAGAGTTTTTATGCATTCAGTGTGCAGCATTTTTCCTTAAGGCACTGCGTAGGTCTGTATGGTCTGGAGGAGTCATTTGTTATTTTACTTTGCATTAAAGACTCTAAGTTGAGAAAACATGACTTGATTTGAGGACATACAGTGTGAATGCTAAAACATTTCATGTCTGAATTGTGTTGCGAACAATCATGGTGGGGCGGGGAGGGGCAATGCTTTTCTGCAAGCGCTGGTATGATTTTCAGTCCTGTGCACAGTAAGTCAACTGCAGTCTAATGTGTGGCTCTGAAGGTTCCTGGTTTGATGGATGTAGGCCACATCAGGTAAATTTGCAGTAAGACAATGCAGCATCTTTCACACTCTGGCTTGTATACACGTGCCCAGCTCAGCACAAAGCTGTTTCTGTCTGTCTCCATGTCTCAAACCCTCTCTCACAAACAAATAGCAGTATTCTCTCATGTACTTCACTGTACATTTTGTATTCACACGTAAACAGCTGTGCCCAGGTCTGTCTGTCTGTCTGCAGACATTGTGTAACTGTCTGTTCGGCTCAACTGCATGACACGCATGGCAGTGCACGCTTTTCAACTGATTGTCTTGGCACCACACATACAATTCACACCACTGCATGTCAAGACACACGTACTGTATATATTATCTAGCACACACAAAAAACTTGTAGCCCATGTACTGTAGGTGCACACGAGTTACTCATGTGCTAACAGCATTGCGTTTTTTGCACGCACATTACACATTGACATCTCTTTCTGCTTCTGCAACGTTCATATCAGCTTTTGAATTTTCCACTATTTTTGAGTGTCTTCTGGTATCTCCATTCCCTTTTTGTCTTTCCCCCCCCCTCCCCTCTTTTTGTCTCCCTCTTCCACCTCTTCCCGCTCTCTCTGAACCTGCAGTCTCATCTCTGGACCGCAGCAGTCCGGTGCCTGAGGGACGTTCCCGATCGCTGCGCTCCAGCCGCTCGTTCGGAGGCAGTTCGGTAACCGTGGTGAAGATGACGCCGCTCTCCTTCCTCCCTGGGACGCGCATCATTAAATACCTTGGAATCATCAACATGTTTTTTATCAGGGAGACGACATCATTACGGGAGGTAATGGGCGACATCAGCATAGAAAGTTGTTGTGGTTTGCCCCCAGGATCATCTGGATTACATGAAACGTGTGTGTTTTCTCCTCTGCAGGAAGGTGGTGTTAGTGGCTTCCTCCATTCATTCATAGCAGAGGTGTTTGCGATGGTTCGAGCCCATGTAGCAGCCCTGGGCGGCAATGCAGTTGTGTCCTACAGCATGAAAGAGTGCATGCTAATGGAAAATCCAAACAAGAACCAGGTACTCACACTCATTTCAAATATGTACCTCCATGCTTGAAAGTATACTTTTTTTTATTTTTGTTGTGTTGGTTTAATCTTGTGTATTTTTTCCTCTTTTAGGCGCAGTGTCTGATTAACGTGAGTGGCGATGCAGTTATCTGCGTCAGGGAAAACGACTTGGAGCCTGCGTCCTCGACGACAAGTATCGGACAGACCTGTTGTAGCAGCACCGATGTGGCTACATGACAATGAAACGGACAATGATTCTGTCTGCGGGAAGAACAATCTGAGTGAACACACTCTCTGAGTCTAGCCGTCCAAATCTCATCATTTACGTTTGCCTTAAAACTCTGTAAAAGATCCAATGGTTTGGACACAGGTGATAAAGATCCATTACTCGTGCACTCAGAAACATACAGTCTGTATAAATATAGAAGTGCAGGATGTTCCTCTTTATGTTTTTCAGTTTTTAAAGAGAGCATTTGTGCAGGGCATAACAATGTGGATCTGAGAATTAGATGATCTTGGAGTATTTCAATACTTTTTGCTTCAAACTGGCCAAAGCAGCGTACTTTTCATTTGTATTACAGCCGTCCAGTATATTGGCCATATCCTTGTGTTGGCGTGAGTAACACTTGAGGCAGCTATGACTAATATGTCCATCCGCTGATTTCAGACGTCGTTGGATGGCTGTCCTAAAAGGGACTCACTTGTGTACAATCTGGTGATTTTAAATGCAGTCAAATTCTTGCTCACTGTTTCGAGTAAATGCAGATTAAAGGCCCATCTGTTCAGATTCAAGTGGCCAGATTATGTGTCAGGCACAGCGAGTATTTAAATTTCGACAGGCTGGTGCTTTTCCTCTGAATAGAAAATTGAAGCAAGATTCCAAACGAGCCTGTGATCCATTTTGTTATTTCATTGGTGTCCAGTTTTATATCTCTCTCTTTATGCCTAATTTAGATTTTATATTGATTCTGTTGAGGAATCGAGTTATTGTTAGAGTATTGCTCAGAAGCTGTAAACCACAGAAGCAAGTGTCAAATAATGGTGTCCACGATTAGACTTGTTTTTATTTCTAGGAGTGACTCAAGTTACATCTGATCTGTGAAAAAAAAAAA
>JASGAT010368216.1:0-17245 GCA_030220025.1 Chelon auratus | reverse complement strand
TACTGAAGAGAAAGATTACAGATATTGATTAGGTCTTACAGAAGTTTCTAATGTCACTGTACTTACATCTTTGACAGCTGGAGGAAGGATTACTGTTGCTGAAAATTTTCTCTAATGTCTACAATTTTATTAGTAAAGAAGCTCATGAAGTCATTACTACTGAGGGCTAAAGGAATAGATGGCTCAACAGAGCTGTGGCTCTTGGTCAGCCTGCCTACAGTGCTGAAAAGAAATCTGGGATTGTTCTTGTTTTCTTTTATTAATGATGAATAATGCTGCTCTAATATTATGGAGAGCTTTTTTATAAGTTGTTAAACTGTCTTTCTAGGCTATGCGAGCTTCTTTCCAGCTTTCGGACTGCCTGCTTTGAACTGTGCAACTGTGAATTATACCAGGGAGCTAGCCTCCTCCAGTTCATGACCTTCTTTTTCAGAGGGGCAACTAAGTTTAGAACATATAGTAAGTAAAAACATCCATGTAAATATATTTGTAACACTGTTTCTGTGTCCAGGTCCTAAGGGAGATTCTGGAATCCCAGGAGGTCCAGGTGCTCCTGGAATTCCAGGACCAAAAGGCGGTATGGGAGAAATGGGATTCCCAGGTGGGTTTGCATGCTTTATTTTAAATCTTTGAAAATATAGTTATACTATATTTAACTTTTTAGGTTTACTATCTAAACCAAATTTTGTGTCATGAATGCTCTTTTTAAACATTTATTAAATTTCCTAATGCTGACATCTTTCTATGATGATACCACAGGACCATCAGGGCAGAAGGGTCTACCAGGACAGTCAGGTAGACCAGGGACACCAGGACAGCCAGGTTCACCTGGTTTCCCTGGATCCAAAGGTGAACCAGGTTCTGCTGGGGTCGGACCACCTGGACAAGCTGGACTTAAGGTGCACGATCCAACCAATGAATTTTTTTTTAGGAAGAATAACTTCAAAATGAAAATATAGTTTTGAAATACTAGTTACTTATCTCATAGGGTGAGCCAGGACAGCCAGGATTTCCAGGAAGTCCAGGACTGAAAGGTGGCCCAGGATCACCTGGTCTTCCAGGTTTACCGGGAGGACCAGGTTCCAAAGGTGACCCAGGCCTTCCAGGTTTCCAAGGTAAATTTGAACTACTGACAATAACTGAAAGATATGTAATCTTGTGTTGAATAGAGCTAAACTAATTTTTATTTGGTCTTGTAAGCTTAAAATGTCACTCATGACATCTAATGCTTTCCTGTTAGGTTCCCCTGGTATCCCTGGTCCTAAGGGTCTTGACGGTGCACCCGGTGGTCCTGGTCTTGCAGGAGCTCCAGGTAGACCAGGAGAGTCCGGTCGACCAGGAGCACCTGGATTGCCTGGAGAGAAAGGTCAGGCAGGTCGGGACGGAATCCCAGGACCAGCTGGAGTAAAGGGAGAACCAGGTAAGATAAGGGTCATCTTTCTTAAATGCTTCTTGAATATTCTTATAATGTACACAGTTTGGTCACTTCAGTTCATTTATATTCCAGGGCTTCCTGGTTATGGTGGTCCCGGTCCTTCTGGGTCTCCAGGGGTGCCAGGTGAGATACCTCTGACTGTCTTTTTATTTTTTGTGATTATTTTCCCATCAGTTTCTCACTTTTCTCCCTCACTATCTGTGAAGGTGATAAGGGAGACCCAGGTCTTCCTGGTCCAGCTGGCAGACCTGGCTTCCCAGGTGCCAAAGGAGATGCTGGTTTCCCTGGTGTTCCTGGTCCTCCAGGTAACCTTGGACCTCCTGGGCCCCCTGGACAGGCACTGCAGGGCCCTAAAGGACTGCAGGGGCCCCCAGGACCACCTGGAAGATCAGGTAAAGCAGCTGGACAGTATTATTGGACAGTGTAATCACATGTATTGCTATAAATTGCTGCCTGGTTTTATGATGCTGGTCGAGTGATAGACCACAGACTCAAAAGTCCTACAACGTCTGCTAAACAGAGTTGTCCATATTCTGCTAATGCTAAAATGGGCAATTTAGAAATGTCCATAACCTTATTTGTTATAATTACCTGGTGTTTGCTAACAAGTAACATTTTCAGGCTTCATTGTTGCGGCTAGTATCCACACAATGCTGATTTTAGAGAATCAACCACCAAGTTGCCTAAATGGAAAAGTTAAGGTATGTTTGACAAGAATTTTTTTAATTCTAGAAAGTTGTTCTTGTTACTATAAATCTTTTAAAAGAACAACATTCATTGGAAAAAAAACAGCGTGTAGTAATAGTAATAGTCTAAAAACCACAGGCACAATCTTTGATAAACTCTTCGTCTTTTTTACCCAACCAATAAAAACCAGACAGCAAATGGCAGAGACTATCAGTGTGAATGTTTTCATTTCCATGTCAGCTGATTTGCATGGGACATTGTCACACCAATCAACACCGGTGGCCATAAGAGCCACGTCACTCTTTGAGCACCCACACACCTGTCCAGTCATTGTCAGAAACTCTGACCCCTCCCCCTCCCCATCAGGAAATGTTGGGGTGGTCTTCGTCCACCTCCTCACGCACCAATCACTGTTTGCCACCAAGGTCAAAACCCAATAGAGCATGAGTTTATGCCACATTAATGTGTCTGTGTCGTCATCCAGTTTTTTTTGTATCCACCAATCCATCCATCCTCATGTCTCCTCACCCCCTTTCCCTCTTCTCCTGTTCCCATCATGGGGGAAGCTGTAATCTATTCATCTCTCCACAGCCATGAAGTCCAGTATATGTATTTGTGTGTTTGATTGTCTTCTCCTCTGGCCCTCCTTACTGGTGTGTGTCCAGTGTTTGTGGATTATTTTGAAGAAAAAGTTGGTCACAGCCAAGCCTGAGACAAACTCAAAACACTTTTATTACAACAATAATTTTAAAGATAGATAGTCTAGATGAAAGTGTTTTGGGTTTGTGTCCAGCTTTGCTGTTGTGTATTTGTTTTGTCCCACCAATGACTGATCTGCATGGACACTGTCTGTTCCAACAATTGTGCATACTCACTGAGAACAAGCCTCACATGGTGCTGGAAAGAGTGGACAAAGTTTTCCCACCAGAAAATGTAGTGTTTTCTGCTTTTCGAAATGGCCTTGTCAAATAGTTTTGTTTGATTTTTTTTTTTTTTAATTTATTTATTTTTATTTTTGAGTAACTTGTTTTTTCTTAGATTTGAATGTTAAAATCTGTTGCCAGAGGGACAGAAATTTTGATTTGCAGATTACAAGATAGCAATTTTTAAAAGCCATTGTCAGCACTGACCACACCATCACTGTGTGAGGCTTCTTTTCGGGGGGTATAAGGATGACAAACTGATGTTATGGAATCTTACATCCTGTTTCCTGTGGCTTGGCCACACCCATTGTGGTTTGGCCCCACCCATTGTGGTTTGGCCCCACCTCTTCGCGTGATGACTCGTGCATCCGGCCGCTGCAGGCCCCACAGGTCAGATCACCGGCGTCCAGACTTCTACTGCACGAGTTTAACCTCTGATCCACTGGAAAACAAATTTCTGCATCCTCTTTATTCCTTCCTAATTTTTGACTTCTTTCCCTTTCCATGCACACTGATGGCAGTGTAGTGCACCTTTAACAAGTAAGCACCACATTTTATAATGAAAATAATAACACACCTGAAATTATAAATAGCACTGGAGTACAGTGTGGCACAATCAGCATGTTATCTGGATCAATCTGTCAAATAAAAATCAGAATGCATCAAACAGCACAAAAACACACCACATAACTAACTCACCTAAAACATTTTGTCACCCTTAGTAGTGTGTATCGTAAACTGTAATTCTAGTTCTTGATATTACTGACATATACAGTATACTAGTTGCTTTATAATTACTTAATTACATTATAAAATATTAAATGTATAGTTACAACGCCTAGCAGAACCTTCCAAAACAAATTTCCTTCCAGCTGTTAGGAGTCTCTAAACCAAGTCACCTAACAGCTCATGTAGTTTGATGTATCTTCCTCATTTGCAGAAAATTTGTATAACTTTTTGGCTTTTTGTTATATTTTTCAAACCTCAACAATGAATTGATAGCAAATTTTGTAATTTGGAGATGCTGTTAGGAGCAACATCAAAACTACAATATGTCATTAATATATAAGAGAGGACATATTTTATATTTTTTTTTTCATGGCACACAAAACCTATAAAGAAGTCCAAAACCAACAACTAGTTTAAACTTTTAAAGGCTGTGGTACACCAAGCAGATGTAGTCTTTGCAGTGTGTAACTTTTTGGTTCAGACACGGGCAATGGGAGTGACGTCACAATCGATTTCTGGTTCCTTCAGCCCTCTGAATCAAATTGTACATTGCTTGAAAGCACAGCGCCTCATGACTTGAACAGTATAATGCCAACACCACAGCAACAGTAATTCCTAACCTTGTATTAAGAGTAAGTAGAAGTGTAGTCGTATTTTTGCCACAACTTCACCTACTTCACGTTCATTTAGGAGGAAAAAAATATGAAGTGGCCAAAACTCAGCTATACTGGTAACACGTTGAATAACTTAATCTTACTGACACAATTTGGCTCCAGAGATGACCCTGACAAATTGCGTCGGTCAAACAAAGTTAAATGTGCTACAGGTGTTGCTGGTGTTTTGAGCGCTTCATTGTAATAGTACGCTCCTAGCTTTTTAGTCACCTTCAGGAGAAATATTTGTTAAATAATCATGCAACAGACTAAACTGTCTAAAGATTAAATCTTCTTTAGTGAAAATAATACTAAGCAGGTAATCCATCTATGAATTTGACATGACTATCTTCTCCGTGGTTACCACTGGCAAAATTTATTTCTTAAAATATCTGGTTGTTACTCAGCGTTATCTTTGCAGGACTGGAGTTTTAATGAGCTACATAGTCGTTGTTGGTTTTGGACTTTTAAGGGGTTTGTCAACAGTAAGAATACAGTAAGAATACTCCATTAAACCAGACAGTCTGCATTTATGCTAACGTGCAAGAACTTCACCAGTAAGATAAACCAAGCCAAAACTGCAGATGTGTGATTAATATCTACATAAAGGCAAAATGTCTTTTTTATGTTGGGTCTGACTGTGTTTCTGTTCTGATGTAACCTCGTCTTCTTTTTTTGCCCCATGTCGTCTAACCGGCTCTGCTTTACCTGGGAATTTTGGAAACCCTAGGTCTTCCAGGTTAGACACAAGTGGTTTGAAATTGTTGATACACATGCTGTGGTATATGGTTGTTGTCAATGAGGTTAATGTGTGTGGAATGAAGGTTTTTCTAATGCAATGGGTCCAAGGGTGACTGTAAAACTGAAATTCTGATTCATGTGGGGATTGTATCGTGATGGTGTGACGTCATAATGTCATAATGTTTGAAATCTAATGTCAGCAGTTGTGCTTTGACCCTGCCTTTACTCCACAGGACAGGCTGGACATAACACTCATACATATACTGTATTCATATATATATATATATATAAACACATTTTACAATATTTTACTACTTTACAGGATTATTTCTGTCTGATGAGTCTCCTTCGCATGCTATATAACCGTATAACAGTGATATACAAAATATGTCTTTATCCCTGTTGTTGACGGTATTGCTGCTCTTTAGAAACAAATATTGTCAGTGGTTGAGATCTGTACGTGGAGTGACAATTCAAGTGAAAAAAATGTCAAACTCTTCAATGGTTTTCATGAATGAAAGGAAAGCGTATCTCATATACCGTATATTTAGCAAATTACAGGCTGCTCTGTAGGTTTGTTTCACGTGACTGCAATGTGTTTTTTGTTATATACAGTGTAGCTTATTATTGTTTTCAGTTAATAAGCTAAATTTAGACAAGAATGTCAATTACTTGATAGCACCAACATTTCTTTGGAAAGCAGGGGATGTGAACTGAAACATTTAAAGGTTCATCCAACTCATAGTATATAAAAAAATCAAAAGCTGAAACAAGTGCAACTGGACTTGTAGATTTTCTTGAAGACGTAACTGGACTCGTGTTTCATGTAGATGTAGAAGATGTTGCTGGACTTGTAGAGTGTCTTGAAATTCTGTAAGTCCAGTTCCCCGTGTTTGAGGCTTTTTAAATCAAACTGATCCCAGTTCTGGTGAGAATATAACAAACGAAGTCAGCAACAATCAGTTGCTTCTCTATTGCACGTGACTGACCGTTCAACCTTTGCTTCTGAAGGTGCACCTGGCCCACAAGGTCCCCGTGGACCTGCAGGAAGTGGCGGCGTTAAGGGGGAGAAGGGTATACCCGGCGCTCCTGGCCAGCCTGGGTTCCCCGGACAGAAAGGAGACGCTGGTGTCCCGGGATTCCCGGTAAGATCATAATTGTTTTCCGTCTTAAACTTGTAGGAAAAGCTAACTTCTTGTGGATTCATTCTTTGTTCATCACTAAAGATTTAAAGCTCTCCTCCTCTTACTTACCAGGGCCCCTCTGGTCTTCCTGGTGGCCCTGGTTTGAAGGGAGACATCGGACTGCCCGGTGTTCCTGGATTCCCAGGTTGGTTCACGTTAACAGCATTTTGTGCTTCTTCCTGCAATCCGAACCTGTACTTCAGTCATGAATGTTTATCGCAAGCAAATCCTAATGATTTGTTTGATTTGTACTTTTTCAGGAACAAAGGGAGACCCAGGACTCCCCGGTCGCGGTGGCAATCCTGGAGTACAAGGAGACCCTGGACCCATGGGTAGGTGAACATACAAAGCCTTCCAGTTAAAGTTAAAGTAAACGTCCATTGAGTAACTGTACATAAGAGAATCATTCATCATTTAATTACTTTGATGTTTGCCTTTGTGCAGTGTCAGATATGACTTCTGATGAGACTGATTTCCTCTTTAACTAGGCCCTCCTGGTGATCCCGGAGCACCGACTCCAATTGTGGTGAAGGGAGAGCGGGGGCCCCCAGGTTCTCCAGGCCTGCCTGGTAGTCGGGGACCACCTGGTGGTCCCGGACGTGACGGACTCCCAGGTGGGTGTACCTGGACTCGGGACTTGGATTGCTGCATGAGTTTCAGTTGGGACAAGAGAATGTAATTGTACTGACTGTTGTACGGTCTTGTTTCACACAAGGGGGAATCGTTTCTCTGAAAAACTTAGACTGCAGTGAATCCACATTCATCTGTTTTTGCTTCAAGAACTTTTGCAGGCCGAGTTTTAGTGTAGTGAGTACAGTGAAAATTCTAAATTGGGCGAAGCTGTAGTTAGCGCAAACAGAGTATTCATGTACCCTATGCAAAATCTCATCCCAAACCTCCCATTGAGGCACCTCTACTAGATCTGTCTCCCAATTTACAACTATACTCAGATGTTCGAATATTATTCTGTTTCATTTATATTACACCTAATGGAGTTGTTAAATTTTGGTGAAGTCCATCTTGTATCTTGAATCAGCCAGAGACTCACACTGTCTCCTGCCAGGATGGTACCACTCTTGTGATATCACTTTCTTTGAGAGTTAGCACTTTCAAAGTTGAAAAAACACTGCAAGGCAAAGTGGACAAAGTTGTACCTTTGGTGCTGAATAAATTGCTAGTCTAAAACCATTAAACCTACAAACAACCCATAATTCATCACTCGCAACTGGTCTTGAATATAAGGCTTCTTCAAATCTAGTTTCTAAAAATGATCCACTATTTTACATAATGAACTAAAATGAAATGGAATTTGTACTCTCCTCTCTCTGCTCTCAGGTTCACCTGGTGGCCCTGGAGATCCTGGTACTGAGGGTCCTCCTGGCTTCAATGGCCCACCCGGCAGGAAGGGAGACACAGGACCCGCCGGCCTGCCTGGTACGTAAAGCTGAGATTGTCATGACTTTCAGCGACAAGGAATACTTCTTGTTGTACACTTTTGTAGCCCACTGGCTTCCTATTTGTAAATAAGCCTTTCCTTTACTCAGGTCCACCTGGATACACTGGTCCTCCTGGTTCGGATGGTCCACAGGGTCCCCCTGGTCTTCCAGGATCAGTATCTGCATCCCACGGTTTCCTTATCACCCGGCACAGCCAGACTGAGGAGGTGCCCGGCTGTCCTGAAAGAACTAACGTCATCTATGATGGATACTCTCTGTTGTATGTGCAGGGCAATGAGAGGGCACATGGACAGGACCTTGGTATGGAAGACTTCTGTTTGTTTTTTTGAGTTTCATTAGACCTTTTTAGCTGCAATCCATCGAAAAACTTCTTATAAATCACCTTCTTCTTTCAGGCACGGCCGGCAGCTGTCTGCGCAGATTCAGCACCATGCCCTTCATGTTCTGTAACATTAACAACGTCTGCAACTTTGCCTCCCGCAACGACTACTCCTACTGGCTGTCCACACCTAAATCCATGCCCATGTCCATGGCCCCCATCACTGGAGAGGGCATCAAGCCTTACATTAGCCGGTAAGGAGGAATGAGGGAGGTGAAGAGGAGGGAGGCTGGATAGAGGGTTATTGGTGGTGTTACATTTTTATAATTCTGTTTGTGTAGGTGTTCAGTGTGTGAAGCTCCAGCCATGGTGATTGCAGTCCACAGTCAGACCATTCAGATTCCCTCTTGCCCCCAAAACTGGGACTCTCTCTGGATAGGATACTCCTTTATGATGGTAAGATAACACATATACTCACCAGCATGTTTCTACTGTTTTGTCTTTTATCCTAGACAACAACAGAAGTCGCCTTATATTGCAAAACATGGCTATAACGCAATGTGGGTTGTACATCATGCCAAAGAAACCTTAAAAAGCACAATTTAAACTTTTGCAGCAATGCACGAACTGTCAACAGTTTTTCCTATATCTATCTGAGGTTTCTAATAACCCATCTAAATATCTATACTTCTATCATTCTCTCTTCTTCTCCCCAGCACACCAGTGCTGGTGCAGAGGGTTCCGGTCAAGCTCTGGCCTCCCCTGGCTCCTGCCTGGAGGAGTTCCGCAGTGCGCCCTTCATAGAGTGCCACGGCAGAGGGACGTGTAACTACTACGGCAACTCCTACAGCTTCTGGCTGGCCACCGTCGAGCGCGCTGAGATGTTCAGGTACGGATGCATGTGGCACTAGGGATGTTTAATGATTGGAGAAGCTGACAGGTCAGGTTACTGTGAAAGGCAACTCAGGATATTGCGGTGTGAAATAGGTCGGCCAGGGTCAGGCCCTTGGCAAGCGTCTATGGCCTTAGCGTTTGTAATTGGACCCCTGTTGGTGGCTTTTCATACAATTCAGCATCTTGAATCGATGGTTGAACGAGGCGCCATTGACCGGAATGTCAGCGACATTTACTTGAACTCAGGACCATCCAGTCCTTGTTTCACTCTCACGGCATCATTTTGGCACAGCTAGAGTAAATACTGGACTTTGTCCTCCAGATGGACAGAAACACAGATGCCAGTTATTCAGTTTATGCCAACATGTTGCCCCCTGTCACACGTCTACTGTTACTATACTAGATTACCAGATTTAAGAAGTATCACTGCATGCACTGTTTCTTTTAAATATCGGAACTGTCATTTTGAAACATTTACTCCATCTGTGTTCCTGTCATACCCATCTTTACCCTTTGGCCCTAACAGGAAGCCCCAGTCAGAGACTCTAAAGGCTGGTAACCTACGGACACGCGTCAGCCGATGTGTGGTCTGCATGAAGAGGACGTAACGGAACACAGCAAACAAGCAAACCGACAGTTGCCGGGAGTTGCGCGATCACCAACAAGAGCTGATTGGATGACGGGGGACAAGCGGGATGACGGGGGACAAGCAGTCGTCGCCCTGAACCGTTGATGCGGCGAGGAGGTGGAATTCCAATGGTGCTTTGTCTTCCGGGAAAAACAAAAAAAACAAAAAACAAAACAGAAAACAAACTACAACTAAAACAATGGTGCTACTGTGCAACACAGCTTAAAAAAAAAAAAGAAAAAACTGATAAATCTTACATTTACTCTTTGTTCTTTTAAGAAGTACCTCAAAAACAAAAACAGAAAAAATCTCCACTGAATGGTGCCATGATGGATGTGTGTCAACAGCAGTGCATTTTTCATTTTTTTTTCTTTTCCCAAAAGGATCATTGTCACCTTTCTTTTAAAAAAACAAGCAAACAAAATCACCCTTGACACGTTGGTACATCCATGTCTTTTTTCTTTTTTTTTTTTGTTTTTGTTTTTGCCTTATTGATGACGAGTGGGTGGTCTCCACGGTTACCAAATCGGCACTTTGACTTCGGAACATCCAAGATGAGAGATGCACTGACGATGAGCTTTCCTCTTTTTTTTTTTTTTTTTAATTTTTAATACTAGCTCTTTATTCACAAACCTTTCTCTCACTTTCTCTCGCCGTCATTTTACATTTGGTGGTACTAATCCTGCTGTAGCCCGCCTTCTAACCATCACCCTCTCTTACATTTTTGTTGTAAGTAATAAAATGTGTATATTGTGTAAAACACCTTTTGTTTTTTTAGTGTATTAGGTCTTGAATCAGTACCAGCTGTTTGTTATGAGACAATTTTCCAGTTTCTTTTTCTTTTAGCTCACATACTTCACGCACAAACATGCACTCATTCATTCACTTCATTGCTCACTGACACATACTTCAACTCAGATATTGTACAAAGTAAGGCTTTTATGAATGAAACAGTATTTTATATAAATATATATATAATAAATATATATATAGGAAAAAAATGGATAAAAGCTTATATAGACTTTATTCGGCTGTGGGGAGAATGTTCACTGTTTTTAACCTCAAAACATTTCACCAAAAAATAAAGCTTACTACTGAGCACAGACAGAGCCATTTTCCTTTAAATACAACATCTTGTATGATATTAATGATGCCGATTGCTTTTGTATTCAATTTGTAGAATTAATAAATGTTGAACTCAAATAAAGGGGACTTGCGTCGTTTAGGTAGTCTAATGATTGGGGAATGTTATTTGTGAAAAAAAAAAAAGATTTGAATTAACTCTCGGCGATTTGATCAGAGAACCACGATACTTGTTTTGTGTTGCTGTTTTATTTTTGTAACATTTCCAGGTGCTGGGCTTTTTCGCTGTAAAAAGAGGTCCTGAGGTTTTGAAGGTCCGCCTTTGCACCCAAAACCTTCAAATCCGCTTTCTCTGGTTTGAATTTGTATCCAAAATCGGTTCAAGTGTTCGCACTTGGCCCTGTTGAAATAAATGTACATTCAGCCAGGTGTCGACAGTACCCGATGTGACGCTTCTCACACACCAGGAGCACAGACTCCTGATGTACTGTAAGTCTACAGAGCTGCAGAGCTGTTTTGATGGGGGAAGACATTTTTTTCCTGTGATTTTATTGTTATTTTTATTTTTTACAGAACTGCTTTTATGAATTTTATCAACCTGGGGTGCGATTAAAAAAATTGTATTAATTTCTTTTTTTTGTTTTGTTTTCATGTTATGTTATCCAGAAGATGTTATAAACGTTTAAGACTGAAATAAATACCATGTCCAAAGTGTTGTGTATGGGAAAATGCATGACTGTCACCAAGAAAGTGAACAGTGAAAAAAAAAACAGCACTGTGCACTGTAAAGGTAACGTTTGTAGTTCAACATTATTTCAAGAAGAAGAGACCATTTGGAAGAAACTTGTGATATTAAATATATTGGTTATTAAACTCCGATCAGAGGCATCTACATGGAGCCCCAGATGAAGGTAGTAGGACAAGACTCCTGAGTATTGATGCTAGTGGTTTGCCAAACTCAAAGAAATGTGTAAATTTACCATTATTTACTATTTTCATATTGACTCAAACTCATGGGACAGCTTCATTAATTCTCATTCAGTGAAGCAGGTATAAGGTCTGGAGTAGGGCATTTGCATTCGCTGTAGAAACCAATCAGAGAGATGGCAGGAACATTGGGAGTGGTCGGACGAACAGTTCTGGACGTCCACAGAAACAGTAGTGGAGTGGTGGATGATCTCAAGATCTTTTCCATGGTGAAGAAAAACCCCTTGAGTAACCACAAGGGACAAACTATTCAAAAGTTCAAGGAAAAAAAGACCAGATTAACCAATAGGGACCAAAGCAGTCCTGGATAGATGGTCAGATCAACTTGCAACCGAATGACCATAAGAGAAATGTATGGAGAAGACTTGGAGCGACTCATGAGCCATAGCATACAACATGGCTTCCATTGACACTGGAGTCACCAGTGTCTATTGACAGAATCAGGCAGATGAATTCTGAAGTGTATAAAGTAGATAGCTGAATAAATGATGATTGGACATGGCTCTAGTACAGATGGACATTGACTGTGTGAAGGACACCCAGGAGTCCATTCTGCAATGGACAAGTCAGTCGCCTGATCTCCACCTGATGAAGATGAAGACAAAGATTAAACCAGAAGACAAAAAGGCCAAGAAACCAACAGCAACTGAAGCAAAGCATCACAAAGAATGGAAGTAATTCTTTGGTGATTTCCATGGGTTTCTGACATGTAGACAGTCAGTTTTTAAAGATGAAGAAGTTTTATTGTCATTGTCTGAGAAACAATGAAATAATGCAGTTAAGCTGCTCTCTAGTTCAAAGTCAGATGCCTGCAGAGGTGGTGTGAGATGCCAGCACAGAGCATGTGATTCAAAGATTTGAGCTCAGCTCCCAGATGAAAGACCAGCAGGTGGCAGCATTACTGCACACATGCTTGTGTAGACTTTCCTGTTGGTGCCTTCAAACTATCAGCTCCTAATAAGAGTTGAGCTAACTGGTTGATTCGGGGAATTCTGGGGACATGTAACAGAATAAAAAATAGTCGCTCGGAAAATTATTTAATACAGACCCCAATTAATTATAATAATGGAGCTATAGCCAGGTAATTAGACAGTGTTATTGACTTTTAGCCACTGCATTTAACAAATTATTGGAATATGCACACATTAAAAAACAAAATGTTATTTACTAAAGCTATAGGCTGTAATTAATCTTAAAAGACATTAATATTTAATTTAAAAAAGGTTCCTTCAAATGAGACGAGTAATGTCAGTCCTATAAGAGATTAGACAAGCAACAGAAAATAAAGAAGAATAATCAAATAATATCAAATAAAGATTTTTTTAGACAAAAAAGTCAATATTTTTGTATTTCATGAACTGTGTAGGTAATGGAGACTGCTAGTTTGGGAAAAACAAAATATGAGTCCAAGAAATTATTGAAAAACACATATAATCGCATTAAAGACCAATTACTCATTCTGTTTTTCTAAGAAACTAACCTGGACAAGTGTCCATTAGAAAAAAGAATAGAGCAAACTGATTCTGATTGGTTCATTCAAACAGACACATACAATTACAACAGGAGTTAAATCCATGGAGATATAAAATTGAGAATGTTTCCTCTTTGTCTTTCTTTTTCTCCACGTGGCAGCTGCAGCTATTGTTTTGCTTTCTGGACTAATCTACTTCCTGATTCAATCTGGCCGAGCTATAGAAATGAGAGGGGATGGGAGGTGAGCTGGACTATGTGAATCCAGGCCTGTTGTCTCAGCTCCTTAAGCTGTTTAACCGCTGCCCACTGATTCCTGGAAAGACATGCTGATCTTTTGTATGGGCGGGTTTTACTGGCTTCCGCTCCGTGAAGAGAGGTAAGTTTGGGATGCACAGTCAAAACACAAAGCACTGTATCACACACGGCGGTAGCTCCACGGTGCTTAGAGAACACCACCACAATACCAACAAAATAAAAAAGATTACAAGATGACTGCCCCTCACAAAAAACAACAAAAAACAACAAAAAAACAAAATACAAGATCATCAGCTAACAATATTTAACCTGCCTATGGCTAGTCCACCTTTTGAAGTCCCCCCCTCCAAATTCCAAGATTTTGTATTTTAGGATTTGAATTTCTTCACTAAACGTAGTTCTAAACTCTCAGAGAACTCACTAAGACCAGTAAAATTCTGCAGGGAATTCAGTAGCAAGCAGCGATTGACTATGATGGCTTACCAATGTTGTTTCAGAAACAACAGCGCAGTTTTTTGTGAGTGTGGAAACGAGATGCGATCAGGTGATACTATGACTCATCCCAACTAAACTGCTCAAGGAGATATCAAACCAGATAAATCTATCTTTATTAACAGGATATGTGTCTCAGTATTTTAAGATTGCTGTAATTAAACCTTTACTGTACTAAAAAATATTAGTAAATATTGCACAAGTATTCACAAAATACAGAGGTAAGAGGTTGCAAATAAATTAACGGCATCTGAAGCGTTAAAGGTGAGTGACTAACACTGAATTTCCAATCTTCCTTTTATTTCTAAAATTCAAGAAAAAGTTGCTGAGTGACCATTTACACAGGAATAGTATGTCTGAAGATTTTAAGTCCGGTTTTAGATCTCCTCATGACTTCAGACAATGGACTTGTCTCTATACTTGTTCTGGTAGATCTTAGGACTGCATTTGACACTATTGATCACAATATTTTACTACAGAGACGTGAAAGTGTGATCAGATTAAAGGAACCGCATTAGACTGGTTTGAATCTGTCTGACAGATTCCAGTTTGTCCATGTCAACAATGATTCTTCTGTTTATACAAAAGTAAGTTATGGAGTTCCTCAGGGTTCTGTGCTAGGACCAATACTCTTCACATTATACATACACAACTTCCTGTTTCATGGCGCGCCATGAAATTTTGAGGGGCCAGAACACCCACGCCACTTCAACAAAAAGTCAAAAACTTATGTCAGGTTCCTTCGCCTATCTTTCGACAACTTATTTCCAAATTTTGAAGTCAATCTGATAAGGCATCAAGCCTGAGGGCAACCAAGACACAATTTTTACTGTTTCATCAAAATAACAGACTTCCTGTTGGGTTTAGAAGATGGCTCCAATTGACTTTTTTGTGCGTCCTGGGATGTTACATATATGTGACATATTTCCAGATTTTTAGACACAACGGGCTTCAGGGGCTGGTCCAAAGATGGCGCTACAGAGCCATTTTGCCACGCCCGTGCTCGAGGCCCTTATACATTAACTTTTTCGGGTGAACAAAGGCGTCTGCAAATTTTCAGGACTTTTCGTGCATGTTTAGGCATGATTTCATTGGAGGAAAGACGCGGAAAGTACGAAAACAATAGGGTCCTTGCAACTCCCGTTAAGGTCAGGTTTAAGACTTTCCTTTTTCATCAAGCTTATGATTAGGGCTGGACTGAA
Organism: Chelon auratus; assembly: GCA_030220025.1. Lineage (NCBI taxonomy): Eukaryota > Metazoa > Chordata > Actinopteri > Mugiliformes > Mugilidae > Chelon > Chelon auratus. The sequence continues at coordinate 2,103 of JASGAT010368216.1, read as the reverse complement.
CCATCCCTTAGTTATGCTGCAATAGGCCTCGGCTGCTGGGGGACGATGCAATGAGGACATCTTCTCTCTTCTCTCTCGCACCAAGCTCCTATCCTCTCATTTCTTTTCTCTGACACTAAGCTCCAGTCCTCTAATTTCTCATCTAGTTTCTTCTGGTAAATGGTATATTCACGCTTACCCTCTGGTTCGTGGACAACCCGCTCTACCTAAGCCACAGCCGCTCCCCCTTCTCTATTACTAGTCATCAACTCCATAGATATCCTCACCACAAGCTGAAAAGCTCTCTGTACTGGCCAAAGTGGACTCAAAACCTTGGACACTGTTATGCACATATGCGCTCAAAAACACACACATTGACGCACACTGGGTGTTGTTTTGAAACCCTAGCACCAGTCTACATCCCCAGTGGGCCCACTGGTTCGTCCATCAGTAATGAAACCTTAGCGGATCACATGCTGGTGTTGAAATACCCCCTGCTTGGTGCACTGGCCGGCCAGGTCCTGACCGTCCACACACACACTCACACACACCCTTAATATCTTTCCATACCTCCATGCCTTGTTGTGAAGGTCTGTCAGTCAGCAGGAAGGACACGGTAGCTGCTAACCCCCCAGGCTGCAGAGAGTTTCAGTGTCTGCAATGGGCCAGACCTGCTCCATCAACACCTGAAACTTTTCCTGCTTAGAATGGTGTCGGTGACTATACAGCCACGTTGGCCATGATTTTCCTTATATACAGAGCAGATTCCACACTGTTCTCCAGCACGCTGAATGTGGTCAATGAACTGGAGTCTGATCCTGAATGGGAAGGGGGAGATTTCCAGCAGCAGAACTTGGATGAGTGGTGAAACGTCAGTCCAGTTGCCTTTTTTAAATGCCTTTTGAATATGCCATGACCTGGATGACTGAAAACCTTCACAGACACAAAGATTGGTCACAGATTTTCATCTTTGGGAAGCTTATGTTTACTTCACCATCACACACTGTATAGCTCTGGGCCAAGGTTTGCCTATGCTTTTGGCTCGATCAGAGGTCTTCAAGAAAAAGGAAGACCTCAAACAACTTTTATTAGACCTAAAAATTTAAACTATGTGCAAAAACTTCTAACCATGTGCAACTCTCTTCCAGATCTGGAACACTTCACCTTTCCCACAAAACTATAAATGGATGATCTTCTCTGCAAGCATTGGCGGATAACGTCGTTCTCTTTTCTTCTTTGAAATAATATACTTAAAGGACATTGGTAAACTCTTCACGCTGTTTTTGTGAACTCCTCCCTTTAAAATTAATATTCAAGGAACAGTAAATTTTAAGTCCAAAATTACTGGCCAATCCACTGAGGAATGAAAAGGCAAATCCTTTGATTGGCTATTTGGCATCTATATTTTTTGTGCTCCAACTTAAACTGATTCGGTTGAATTTGTGCATTGAGGATTCTCACATCATGGTAGTTTTTGCTCCTTTTTTAAAAGCAAATCAAAATGACAGAAATAGGTTCATTTTCATTCAAAAACAGCAGCTGATTTGATGTTTGAGCATTCAGATGTTTGACTTATTGACTTACATGAATGCGGCAGACAAACAAAGCAGGACACCACCCTGTTGTAAGCGGCGGATCAAAACTCTCCCCTCAGCTGACCCGCTCTCATGACCAGAGTGGACTTTGGTTTGTTTTGACAGTTGGACTTTGGGATGTTGAGCCCGCGTCACCTGAGTTGGATAAACAGGGCTTGTCATCGTCTGAAAATGCCNGCCTTCAGGAATGAGGAAACGCGCTTGTTTTCTTGTTGATACTCATCTTTTTTAACAGGTTTCACGGGTGAAAGAGTCGTGCAGCTGAGAGGGAAAACAGGTTTGCAGCCGTAGAGTTCTTTCATTCATTCTTAATGCAATCAAAAGTCAGTTGGTCTCTACGTCTGGGTTTAATCTGCATTTACACCTCAATAAAACAGAGATCTGAGTTTATAGTAGAGCACAAAAGCACATACATGTGGACATTGAATGAAATGATATGTACTTCCCTTAAAAAAAGACAAGACAAAATAAACCTCTTTAAAGGTCAAACTAAACTGCAGGGGTCAGCAGTGAGGTCCAACTGTAGGCC
>JASGAT010368210.1:2064-16042 GCA_030220025.1 Chelon auratus | reverse complement strand
GACATGAGAAGTCTTGTACACAAATTCAAGTGGTAGAGAACTAGTCAGTTTAGAGAAATATCCAGCAGATAACTCAATGTAGGAAATGTAAAAGCTTTATATGACTAAAGTACAATACACACCAATCAGGCATAACATTATGACCTTACATTGTGTAGGTCTCCCTTGTGCCTCCAAAACAGTTGTGACTCATCAGGGAATGGACATGGGCCTTCTGAGGGTGTCCTGTGGTGTCTGGCAACATAATGTTGTTAGTGAGGGGCCTTTGGGTCCTGTGGATTGAGGGGAGGGGCCTTTGGGGATCATCCCACAGATAGTTTGGGATCTAGCGAATTTGGAGGCCACGTCAACACCTTGTGCTGTTCTTTATGTTTTTTGAGTTGTAGGAATTCAAGAACATGCACATTTGTATTTTATATTATCTTATTTTGTTTAGAAGCCAAATATGATTGGGACCACATCTAATATGTTGCACCATACCATGTACAGTATGACACAAGTATAGTTTAATTTAATTTTTAAATGTATATGTTCTGGAAGCATAGATGTGAGACCATCTTAGCATTCTTAGCACACTGAAACCTACATGGTGTCTATTTTGGTATCTGTCAGTGCGTTTGAGAAAATCTGCATGCTTTGATATGCAGTGAGTGATGGTGGTGGCAGCAAGCTCTGACTTACGCAATAGTAGCAGCTCCAGCCAGTAACAGTGTGGGCTGTATCTCTCATCTCCTGCAAGGCTTCGGCACGCAGGTAGCCTAACTCCCTCAGACAGCCGTCGTGAAACACCCGAGTGCAGATCCTGCAGGGGTACAGGTCGTCGGCTGTCCACACCTCACACACGTCGCACATCTCATCGCTCGGTGGCTGAAAGAGAAAGATATTATTTACATTTACATTTTTATTTTGTAGGCTGTGTATATTTCCCTGGATGGAAAGCACACCCAAATGAACATGGATTTATTTGCCGTCCACCAACTCTGTGAAACAGGTCCAGGAAGAAAGGCTAGGATAATTGCAACATCTCTGCCTCTGATATAAGACTGATATTTATGTCTGTGTCGGTCACTTTACAGCCAGGATGCACTGGGCTGTCAAGCCAGGGAAAATGATTGCAGACTGTGGTCGGTTAACCACACAAAGACATTTCTTTCCTTGCTGTTTTATATCTCTGTTTCGGGGCCACAGCACTGGCTTCTGGGCAGGAGGCAAATCCCAGGTGGCACTTTGTCGTATTGCGCAGTCGTGTTTATCTGGCTAGTTACGGCCCACCTTATGTGACTTGATGTCTTCATCTACATCAGCAAGGTTCCTACATCACACCCAGATTCATCTGAACAAATTCATCTAATTGCATGAGAGTACTGAGTCACAAACAGACCCTAGCCGTGCGAGTTTCAAGCGTGCACCACCCACAGATGTTGCTAATAAAAACCTAAACACCCCACCAGTTAGAAATGAAGGAGCCACTTAGACGAGGGGTGAAACGTCCTCAAGAAAACTCAAACAAGTCAAGTGGCCTTTGTTTGAGCCTTGTCTTCAGATAATGAGACCGAGGCCTTTAACTGGGGCTGTGAGCAGACTGGAGAAGGGCATTCAACTTGATTCGGGAACACTTTGTTCAAGTCACTTTAAAACAACATCTGGACTAACATCTAAACTGACTGCTCGGTATTTCTCAGTGCTGGGTGATTTGAAAACATGGCGGAAGGCAAGAGTGCTTCTAGCTGTTCCACTCAAGGTGAAGCTTGAGCTGGCTCTCTGCAGAGAGGGCAGAGACGCAATATCATTTAAATGTGGAAATAGCACCCCACGGTTACAGACACTCTCTCCTGGAGGGCACTCATAGTGTTACACTTGGTTGTGCACATGGATATAGTGATAGAAATAGCACAGCGTTTTAGAGACAACTTCTTTTAGACTAGAAGTGTGCTCCAAAATAAAAATAAAAAATGACACCATAATTAATTGGACTAAACTGTGACATCAATGTCAATCAAATGAGTAAGTCATCAGTATGTGATAGAAATATGTGGGGAATAAAATAATAAACAATAAGGGTGGACACAGAGAGACAAATTCTGACCCCACCTGACTCTGAGCTAGTTCAAAAATGGGCAAAGAGTTGGAGCATGAAGGGAGCTGAGGCAGACAGCTTGTGAACTGAGATTGCACCCACCTGCCACTCAAAGCAGCCAGGACTATGAATAGTTTTAAGCCTTTGTATAATTTAAACAGGTGAGTTTTATATATTTAAATATATATATATGTAACCCCACACACAGAGATCAAATTGTTTTTGCTCTATTATGAAGTCGGCCTCAAGTGGCCATTCCAGGAACTGCAGTTTTTGGCAACAGTGCATTGGTCTCAGCCCATGAGGTTGTTGTTGGGGCAAATGTAACAGGGTTACAGCCAAGTTGGTATTGATGACGTATACTGTGCAAGACAAAATATTACAATCCCTGAGCAGATTCACGCAAAACTAAATGTTTACGACTTTCTTGACTTGCACCCTTATCTTTGGAATTTAAACATCATAACTCTGTAATTCAGAAGCACAAAGTGGATAATTTCCACTCCCTTTCACTATTTCAAAAGCCCTAGTGGCATATCTACAATAACTTTTTATTTATGCGGCTCTGCAAATTGCGGTGTTTACTCGGTGAAAAATAGAAAACCTGATGGTGACTGCTCTCCTGTGATCTCCGTCCCCTGTTAGTTGGTGCTGCTCTGGTTGTGGTCACCGCTAAGAGCGAGCCAAAGCAGCCTGCCCACGACATGCTCGCCATGAAGAGCCCTCACACGCGGCAGCAACACCATGTCAAGGATGGTGTGGACATGAAAGTCTTTGCAGAAAACAACATCCAACTCATGATTTCTCCCTTTCAACAAGGGTGTTTCGATAAAGCTTAAGAGTCCCTCTACAGCTTGCTGTACTGCTTTACCATAACGTGAGGGAGGAAAAGAGATAATGTGTTGGTGGCGTGGAGATTCTTTGACATATTTTTTATATACAGTGTATGTGTTTGATTCAAATATGTGTTTGACAATGTGTTTGAGTCCTGTTTGTGAATTTTCAGTGACATTCAGGTAGCTTCTGATCTAAATGCTGCCTTTGCCTAATACCTTCTCTTTCGTGTCCAGCTCCACTTCCACAGGCTTGTCATCATCGGCTTCCCTTTTGGGTCGCACAAAAGCAGGTGGTGTGAGCTGATGACTCTTGTCAAGATCTTCGGGCTCCACTCCTTTCCCGTCCCGTAACCTTGACCAAGCCTCCTGGTTGACTTTACACTCATCTCTTGTCGGGGCCGAGGACTGCTGGGAGGTCGACGGACCAGCAGCATTGTCCGTCACTTCTTGTTCAGCCTCCTCTGTTTTCTCTTCAGAGTTGGCTGAGGTCTTGGCAGGCCCTTCGCCGTCCTCCACTTCTCCTTCTGCCTGTTTGGCTACGACAGCACGATCCTTAATGCCCGATTGGAAGGCAGAGACGACTGCGCTACATTTCTGCACCTTCTCCACCTGCTGCTTCTTTGACATGAGCACTCCCATGGCTACGGACAGATGGAGAGAGAAATAAACAGAAAACCATTAACACAGAGGACAAATTTTATCACAGCTCCCACTTACAACTAATAGATCTGACCAACAGCAATGTTAAAATAAGCAAATAAGCCCATAGAAGTGTGGAAAAAAACACAAAATTAGAGACATGCCACATTAACCAATAATGCAATGCAAGCCGCTGTAAACCAGGTCAAAAGGTGTGTTCAGTACACAACCCTGTATTTGAGATCAATGTGTATACAGCAACATACCATGCCATTACTCATAGAAACTTGGGTTACAATAAGTAACCAATGTTAACTTTGCAGGTTAGAGTGACTGTAATGCACTTTCATGCTGGTTTGCCTATTTCCAATAAAACCAAAAGATGAAGGAAACCAGCCATAGGCAGGTTAGCTAGAAGAGAAAGGTCTGATCTGAAAAAACAGAAGTAGCCCACAGCTTGAAAGCAAAGAAGGCAACCTTGGCTGCAGGCAAATAAATGTGTGTTTGTAACACACGCCATTACTATTAAGTACTCATATCTGTACTTAGCACTGGAGTATAAGCACTTGACAAAAAGTGACGTTTGCACTATATATATGAGCAGATATTCATTGATGTATAGGAATGCACAAACACACATGAATGTATTATGGTGGTAGCTCCATATATAATTAAAGATCAAATTTGTCATTTGAATGATCACTTGAATGAGATTTGAAGAAGAGTTCACATAGGTACAAAGAAGAGGAATGCTGTAAGTACACAATGAGACATTTTGCAGCAAGATCACGCTGATACACTGCCTGGCCTAAAACAAAAGGAGTTTAGATTTAGCTAAGCAAACAGGTACCAGCCTCCTATTGGATAATTACTACATAGGCAATTATCTTTCAGCTGGCAGCAAGTTATTTAACCCAAACTGATGCAATGAGTAGCTTCTCATTTCTTAAACAACCCTGTCAATAGACACATCCCGTGGTCGTGGAAAAGATGTTCATCTGTTTGAGAAGGGTCAAATCATTGGCATGCATCAAGCAGAGAAAACATCTAAGCAGATTGTAGAAACTACTAAAACTGGGTTAAGAACTGTCAAACGCTTTATTAAAAACTGGAAGGATAGTGAGGAACCATCGTCTTTGAGGGAGAAATGTGGTCGGAAAAAAATCCTGACTGATCGTGATCGGCGATCGCTTAAACGTTTGGTGAAATTAAATCAAAGAAAAACAACAGTAGAACTCAGGGCTATGTTTAATAGTGAAAGAAAGAGCATTTCCACACGTACAATGTGAAGGGGACTCAAGGGATTGGGACTGAACAGCTGTGTAACCTTAAGAAAAGCACTAATGACTGAGACTAACTGGGAGAAAAGGCTTCAATTTGCTAGGGAGCATAAAGATTGGACTCTGGAGCAATGGAAGAAGGTCATGTGGTCTGATGAGTCCAGATGCACCCATCATTCCTAGTGCCTACTGTCTAAGCCTGGCAGTGCAATGATCTGGGGTTGCTGCAGTAGATCAGCTCTAGGTTCAACAACATTATGTGACCAAAGAATGAGGTCAGCTGACTACCTGAATATACTGAATGACCAGGTTATTCCATCAATGGATTTTTTCTTCCCTGACAGCGCGGGCATATTCCAAGATGACAATGCCAGGATTCATGGGGCTCAGATTGTGGTGGCCAATCCATGTGTGAAAATGATGTCTCATGCTCCCTGAACCACTCTTTCACAGAGTCCAGAACTTAACCCCATTGAGAATCTTTGGGATGTGCTGGAGATCAATACAAGATCTTTGTGAAAAATGAATGCAACACTGGATTGAAATAAATCTTGTGACGTTGCAGATGCTTATTGAAACAATGCCACAGTGAATGTGTGCTGTAATCAAAGCTAAAGGCGGTCCAACGAAATAGTATGTGACCTTTTTTTTTTTTGGTGGCGACTTTTTTTTTGGCCAGGCAGTGTATCTGCTCATCAGGTCTTGCTGTTACTGGAAGCCTTTGCTCTCTCTGCATGCAGTGAACAGCTTGGTCCCTCCAATTCTATCAGCAACAAAGTCCCTTAACTCCCCTCCTTATTACTAATAAACCCTGCCCATCTGCTCCAGCTCCCACATTTCTGGGGCTTACTGTTCGTTTTTCATAAAGCAGTTGAATCCACACAAAGATGTGGGTATAGACTGAGATTGCTTTTTTTATTATTATTATTTGCACAATTCAAGCTGCAAATATAAGGATGAGGATAGTAAATCCCACAACCCACCGGAAAAAAAATACATTGTACTATTGCGCAGGTACAGTTCAAACCTCTCGTGAATCAGCGGCTGATGTTTGAGAGCACATGCACCGGTACATTTACACTGCCTTCACCCACAGAGGTTCATAACTAGGAGAGAAATGTATATGGTGCATATTGATGCAGAAATCTATACTTTGCTCTAATGTGTCTGTGGCTCTCCACAGCTCGTCAAATCAAGCATGACGTACGTCTGAACGGCAATAAATAACTGCTTTTCAGCACTGAGAAATCCGCCGCTGCCGTATCATTAATATCATCAATGTCTGTGATAGTTTGCCATATCATTAACGTCTTTGACGTTCGGATGAAGGGATAAAGAGCCTCTCTGTTGGGATTAAAATAATAAACTCAAGTGATGTCCATCAGTGTAGAACTCACACATTAAAGCCTGTAAAAACTATGCAGCTACTGGCTTCCAACCTAACTGCTTCTCTCCACATTTAAAAGGTAGTTTAAACAAGAGCACTCTAACACCCCACAGGTGTTTGGCCTTGTTTTGGGTCTATTTGCTGAGGGTCTGTCTGCCTCTGATGCAGTTGAATTGAATTTTGCTTGTGAGGCTGACATCATAGCGAAAAAAATACCAGCAGTATGTTTTTCCAGTGTGAACCAATGCCCCACTTATTTTTGGAAGAACTCACTGTATAGAGAGTTTTCATTGGAACTACTTTCCCCCCAAAGAAATAGTCCCTTGATTGCTGTTGCCCAACAATGTATTTCCAGTTCTTTGAGCAGTAAAAACAACTCATATCATGTAAAATCTCAGAGCTGAGTATCTCAAAACTAAATAATGAAATACACTATTTCATAATGGAGGTAAGAAAGAATACTTTATGTAATGTGTGTTTTCTGGACTCACATGACTGCTCAAATATCATCAGTCAAGAAAAGGGTGACAACAACCAACCAGAAACTCTCCTGACATGTTTATATGCCTACGTTTAATTACTGTACCTACGCACAAATGTAACATACAACCTTGTTGTAAGCTATGGGAGGCATTTCTCTTCCAGTGTCCCAAAAGGTCCTGCTCTTCAACCTTTCAAGTCAGCAGAAACCATCACCTCATATCGATAAATTAACTTCCATAATAATGTCAGGAGGTTAACTTTAGCTCAGAGCCCCGAAAAACCCAAGAGAGGTAACCTTCAGTGTGTGCATGCGTATGAATCTGGTGACTTTCTTTTAAAGAACTCCCACAGTGCGTGCACACTGTCAGTCAACACAACTTGCCGAGTTCAGCCAGCTGTGGATATCTGACATCAGCTCCGACTGTTCACCAAATGAAATGACTTGCGAAGAAATGAGCTGAGATCTGCTTTATTGATCCCCAAAGAGAAAATTAACATCGCCCTCCCTGCAGATTCTCAATGAGATCATGCTGGTTATTAAAGCCAACACCTCCAGACTGCAGCATTTCTCTAAACCACAATTTTATTATGGCAACGTTAATATTGGGAATTGGCAATTAAAGAGTGAGATATGTCGATTCACGGGATATAGATGGGAAATAAAATTCATTTGGACTCAATCATGGCTGAATTGCGACAGATTTGACTTTTGTGAGAAGAGTGGCACAGGTGTATTATTTTGCCACAGAAAAAAACACCTGCATTTCCAAGAAAGTTGGTTCTTTAATATTTTCAAGTGATTGCATCGTTCTAACTTAAATATTAAGTGTGATGAAGCACTGGAAGATGAAGTTAGAGCAAAAGAGACTCACCCATGAATTGCATTATTGGGGAAAAAAAATGGTTGCATTGTGGATTCAAGTTGATTATAGGGTACTTAAGGGACATGTGTCTTTGCTCTGATATGCTATCCCATCCGTCCGTGCTCCACATAAGTGCCTGTGTGAAATTTAATCGCATTTGTCTGAAGTGAAATGGGAGTCATTCCCCCTCTCTTCCTTCCCAGGCTAGCAGTCTAATAGCATGCAAGGCCTTATGTTATCAGGCTGCCGCTGGTGTCGGCGCTTCATAAACTGCAGAAGGCGAAATCGCACAGACTTCCAACGCCGTCTGTGCTCTCACCGGTTTCACACGTTTAAACTTTGAGATACAAACCATGAAACAACACGTCAGTTAGAATTAATCTAAATGAAAAGGTCCTTTAATTTACCATCCTAGTTTGGTTTTCATTCACATAGGCAAAACTGAAGCAACGTGATACTTTATTGATTACTGGACTGAATATCTCTTTTGGATGGCGTTTCTCTAAAGGGCGGAGTCAAAGGTCAAGTCATCAGAGACATAGCGTTCTTGTGCTGGGTAAGGATTTATTAGCTGCTCCCCATCTCAATCATTTTAATAATGTCCCCACTAGGAATCCTTTGTCCATTTAAATTTTACAATTGTATTCTCAACTCGAGTTGGGACAAAATGATTGTCTCCCTGAAGGACAACCACCTCATTTAAAATATCAGCCATGGCAGCCACGGCAGCGACGGCGTAGTCCTGCAGTCTGATCCGCGAATGAAACACGGTGAGAATGTACGATCACCGAAACACATGTACGCAGGGCCGCAGAATACTGAACAGACTGCTATCCCCGCCGCAGGGATGACAGTCAGCTCAGTGGGTTGTCTTTTAGCACAGATCAGATTAGACTGAAAGGTTCGGCTCCATTATTTTAATGCAGCCGTAGTTGGGGTCGGTTTTCAGGTTTCAGGTTAACAGAGGAATGATAGAGGATAAAAAAAATAACAGCAAAATGTCAGTTTATGATACACTACATAAACTACAGTCATCCAAACATTCTGATAACGACGCTGCAAAGACACTATGCACCAAATGCCAGTCTCCATAAAGTCAGTGTTTATACCCTTAATATGTAGAATGTGTATGTGAATATACTGTAATGGTATGCAAACTCTTCAAAAGTATTACCAGTTTTTAGAAATTTGCAGCAGAAATTGCAATTACATGTGTGTTCACCGTGCATTTTAAAACAAATAAAAACAAAACAACTGTGGAAGAAGAACTGACAGTCTGGACTGTTTGCATCTCTCATTCGTCATGTACAGTCATTCATTAGGTTTGTTTCAGTTTTACCTTTCTGTTTGGATAAACCTGACGAACACCCATATCGAAAATGGGCATAAAAGCTGGTGGAAATGCATATACCGTATGCAGACAGCAGCGAATTCATGACTATGAGCACATTCATTCTTTGTGTTTATTATAAAGTAAATCCAGCCACTTTCTAGAGAACTCCCAAATCTCAACCTCTGGCTCCCTTAGCTGTGAATTGTTCACAAGTAATAATCACATGCAATGTGTAATTGAGGGTTATGTGTGCCTATGTAGGATTACATAACAAACACAAGTCCATGGTACATTCATTTCTGCGAAGAGATATTTGCATTTGAATATGAATATGTAGACAAGGAACATGATGCTGGGTCCGTACCAGTGTTGCCAGATACACGATAATTATTGTATTTATAGGATAGTTTCAGGGCCTATAAGATATAAAAGGGAAAATATATGATAGTTTGCCATTTGACTGACAATGACCTTCTCGTTTTTATTCTTTAGGTTATTGCATTTTAAAGCGACAGTATAATAATTCATTCATCTGACAACATTGCTCCATACACTTTCTGGTTTGGGTTAGTAGCTTGATTAGTCCTTAGTTGCACGCAGGTAAACAAACAATGTGAACGCTCTGTCCTATCTTTCCAACAAGCAAGCTAAAGTGTCGCGTTTGTCAAGCAGATACTTTTCTAAAGAAAGCCTCTGTTTAAACTCCGCAGCCATAGACACTGTCTCCCAGTTCCAGCAACAGTTACCTATAAAGAAGAATAATATACACGTAGCCTGAAAGAAATCAACTCGGAGGAGGATTAAACTGAATACGGTTTAGCTCTCAGGCCTTTAACAAATAAAACCCAAACTCCAACAAGACAAAGAGAGCACAAAGGTACACACAAAATGTAATTTATCTAAGCAATAGCTTAGATATGATCTTGGCCACTTGAGTATGTAAAAATCTCTTGCCAGGAGCCTGCTGTTAAAGTCCTCATACCTAGGCTGTGAATAGAGGAGGATGGCACAGTGATTATTACAGGGACTTAATTATCCGCTGAAGTGACCTTCCCACTCGGTCTCAGAGCAGCACTGGCGCAGATATTAGACAGCGACAGCCTTTGGATGCCAGAGACGCCTGCGAAGAGCAACTTGTGAACTGCTGCAGTTTTTTTTTTTCTTCTTCTTCTTCACGTGACCAAAGAAAGTTTAAAAGCTTTCGAATGCTCGAAGGCAAAGCTTAAAATAGCCACCACCCCATGGCCGACAAATTGGTTAGGCGCTGCCTCCACAGCTGGAACCTCAGCTGGAACCTCGGTTATTGTGCAGTGCCGATAATGGGCTATGCTATTATAGACGAGATAATCAACAGAAAACGAATTGTTCTTTAATGGCCGGCAAAGTGAACAGGCTTCATAAACAGTAGGGGGGAAATAAAGAACAATAACAATAAACTAAGTGCTGTTACGAGCCTTAAGGTCTTTGTGTACTCCATCAGATCAATGCAAGCAGCAGATAGAAGGTATATAATGTCAATATCCATTTGAAAGTCAAAGGCAAAATCTAATTTCTCTAATATACAATATGGTAGTGTCTAATTTCTTGCATGGTGATGATGAGGCCAGGAAACGGTAGCAACACGGAACAGAGCTAGAAGTGAGGACGTCCTCATTTCCAGGTTAACTTATGAATTTTAAATACAGAGCTCCCCCCCACCCTCCTCGTCCACCCCCCTTTCCAAGCACGAGACGATTGTGACACAAATGGGTCAGCGCCTTGCTTTGATAACTGCAGTGCATTAGATACCACTGAGTAACCTGCCACTTCGTTTGCCTTGCAAGTCTGAGATCCCAAAGCTTTTGACCACAAGCCTGTCAGGTTGATCAATCCTTTCCCTGCCTTACTGACAGCAGAATTTTCGCAGCTCAACACCTGTGTATGTGTGTGTGTGTGTGTGTGTGCGTTACATATTCCAGAGAGAGACAGGCGATGTCGTTGTGTTTCATCCCTCGCAGCTTGCTACAGATTTGTCAGGGAGACGCACATACCCGTGTCTTTTGGACTCTTTCATCACGACCATCTGAGCGTTCATTTTGTAGCGACAAAGCTAAAAATATGTTCCGAGAGTTATTTCCAGAAACGAAAAGCAACGGTGCAGGACTTTTGAATGTAAATGGACCATCCGCTGCATTCGAGGCCTTGCCAAGCGAGCGTACACCGATTACGCAAATCTGTGTATTTTGCGGTGTGCTTGAGTTTTAAATCTGTTTTCTGTGGCAACGTTTATGTGTCTGCGCCACAGTAACAATGTGTTAGCCAGTGTTAGCCAGCAATGCTTGTCTGCCAGAGCTTCTGTAGATATGGAGACAGAGTAGCCTACAGCAACTAGGAGTGCAGCAGAAAAACAAGGTTACGAACGAATGTGACTTGGGTTCTATGTTTTCACAGTCTCTGACCATCATGAAATTGTACTGAGGTAGAGTTCAAGAAGAATTTTTATATCACAAACTCAATCTTCTGTCACACACTCGACGGCGTTTGTGTAATTGCTCTCACACCAGAGGGGGGAGACAAAAGCTCCACACCACTTTAACTCCGACAGCACATTTCCGCTCTAACTGGAAGGTTTTACCTCCAAACTGAGTTGTGCAGATAACTGCTGAACCTCCGCTTGCTTCCTCGCAGCCTTCGTGATCACCCGCCCGCTCACATCTCTTTCCTTATCGCAGCTTGTTGTAGTGACTTTTTTTTTTTTTTCCAAATTTCCTTTGAAGTGCCAGCTGTATTAAAAAGTGATGCCGCTAAGGTCCCAGCAGACGCCCGGATTCACCCTCCGTATTATGTTTGATGGGCAATACAAGCCGAGGAAGGCGGGATAAGACTCCCTTAGGCTTGACAGTCGCTAGACTCCTGCAGGAGCAGCTGCCTCCGCTGCTTTGCTCTCCTTCCTAGACCCCTCTGAATGATTTAAATGCCCCTGGATATAAAAAGATCTGGGCGAAGGGAGGGAAAACAGGGCTACTCTTTGGGGCAGAACCTGACATATATGGCTTAGGAATTTTTTATTTATTTGTTTTTTTGTGGTGCTGTACTGCTACAGAATATTCTGGACATTCACAATCAGCAATTCACTAATTTTTATGCGTAATGTGACATATCCTCCATTCATCCATTAGATATGGAGCAGTGGAGCATTATTTTTTTTCCCCTTACATTTTATGTACTTTTGGACATGGGTCTGTGGAAATGTTTTAGTTCGGTATGCATTCATGCTCTTGATCCATGTCGGCAATTGACTATGACAAGCTCTCCTCTCCAAGGATGAAGCTCTCAGGAGCATCTCGGTTTCATTAAATATTGATAATTTTGGAAGGAGGAGGCACCAAAGTGCTCTTCAAACCATTTTTTTTTCTCCATTCCTTTATGTCTTTTTAGCCCATCCACAGTTCACTCATCAATTTAACACTACCAAACTGTGTCGAGCAAACTGTGCGAAACCCACCAACGTCTTACAGTGTATCAGTTCCCGGCAGGCACGGTGCGGTTTGCTGGCGCTCTATCATTGCGTTTATAAAAATCCTAATTCCACCTGAAGTCATTTTTCAGCCGGCAAGAGCTGAGTGCATTGTGCTTATACAGGAAATTAATCTTTACTTTGAGCTGGAATCCATTTTCTTCTGTAAGCAGAGGCCAACGGGGACACCTTAAAGTCTTTATTAGTATTCAGTCCGAGCGGCTGTCCACGTGTCACCATGGGGGGAAGTTATTGAGAATTAGAGGAGCGGATATGGCACCCATTTATCAGTATAAGGAAAATAGTACGCCGCTGCTGAGAAATGCCAAGTTGCTGAAGTAATTATTCTTTAAATTAGAACTGGTCGCGTATGCAGGTCTATTTGCTCAGATTCCCAAGCAAAACCTGAGAGGATATTGCTTTAAGACGTGAAGGTCAGTGCGGTTACGTGACCGACGGCGGAGCTCAACAATTAAGATTTAGAAACTTCACCTATAAAGATGGGCCGGCCTTCACTTGTGGTGTTATGAAAAGAATAAGAACACTTCCAGGGCACAATCCACCAATAATTTATGTTTTTTCTCCAAATCATTACTTTTAATGAGGAAATGTAAGATTGCATTCAGTGATCTGTATCAGCCTTGTGACCTCTTTAACGCAAGAGGGTTTGTCACAAATTAAATGTCTCGAGTCATTTCTTTGTCTCGCATGGCGTCATTTGAAACCATTATGGGGAAGTTGTAGAAAATTAGAGGAGCTGATACAGCAGCCATTTGTCAGTGAAGGAAAACAGCCCAACGATGCTAGGAAACATCAACAGCAAAGAACCACTAGTCAAGTCAGTCGCTGGAACCTATTATTCTTTAAGTTAATTCATCATACATACAGGTCTGTCATTTGATTGGTCAGGTTCCCTGAGAAAAACTGAGATGTGTTAAGTTGCGAAGGTCAGGTTAATTCACCTTTTAAAGATGGATCTCCATGTTATCAAAAGAACAGCAACTACTGAGGACGCAATACACTAAAACTGAATGTTTATTATTAACATATCTGTAGGATAACCTGACCAGAGTTGTTTCTCTCAGATATTTGACTGGTGATCCTTTGCAGCGAGCACATTTGCAACGGCTTTTAGTTTTTTGAATGGAAGCACCACAAAGCATGCCTTTTCATGCGAATGAATCCACCCTCAGCTGAGGATCTCGCCCACAAACCAGGGAGGCAGAGACCTGGAACTAATCACGCTAACGAGTTCACCCAGATCCCTGCAATAGCCAGCAAGTGGAATCATTAACAACCGACTGAAACGCGAAGATATATACGTGCCCTCGGACACACAAAGATGTTCAAATCAAATCAAAGAGCTTAAGGATGCCTCTCCGTTGCTTCCCCCTGGTGTGTGCTGCTCCGATTCCTTTGTTGCTTCTGGAAGAAATACACTGCTGTGTGCATGAAGCAGCAACTCTCCCTCTGGCATTTCATTGCCTTTTCTGACCATCCTTCCACAACAACATTCTCCACAAACAAAATCGTGCTCAAGGCTCTGCAAATGCATATGGGGGTTTGAAATTCAGCATGTGGAAC